>CAVNZX010000082.1:0-99597 GCA_963693515.1 Pipistrellus nathusii
CACACATTTACCGTTCTAGGCTCCTTCAAGTTAACAACATAGGATTCACACACTGTTAAATGTGCTCTAAACTCGAATTCTGTAATTCCTGGATCTAAGATACCTTTTCTACACCAACAACTCAGTTGGAGAAGTGTTTTATACATGTTCTATGCTAGTTCTCATGTATTTATTGTCATTTTGCCAGAGTTACTGATGTTTTCTTGTAGTTTCTAACATTAGGCCTTCTTGACCAAGTATAAACATTGGGAACATCTACAACAACTACCGAAACACGGTTATTAACCTGAAAAACTCGGGAACATTGTCTCTCAACTACGTTATAGAGTTTAATGATACATTTCCGTGAAGTGTAAGGCTTTCCAAAGCAGGTTAATGTGTTTATTCCTCTATTTCAAGTGTATTCTGCCTTGTATTTCACTCATTTACCATTCTAGGCGCCTTCAAGTTAACAACGTAGGATTCATACACTGTTTAATGTGCTCTAAGCTCGAATTCTGGAATTCCTGGATCTAAGATACTTTTTCTACACCAACAACTCAGTTGGAGAAGTGTTTTATACATGTTCTATGCTAGTTCTCATGTATTTATTGTCATTTTGCCAGAGTTAATGATGTTTTCTTGTAGTTTCTAAGATTAGGCCTTCTTGTTCAGGTATAAACATTGGGAACATGAACAAACAACTATCTAAACACTGTAATGAACCTGAAAAGCTTAGGAACATTGATTGTCTCTCAACTATGTTATGGAAGTGTTAGGATTTCCAAGCTGGTTAATGTGTTTATTCTTCCAATTCAAGTGTATTCTGCTTTGTATTTTACACATTTACCATTCTAGGCTCCTTCAAGTTAACAACGTAGGATTCACACACTGTTAAAGGTGCTCTAAACTCGAATTCTGTAATTCGTGGATCTAAGATACCTTTTCTACACCAACAACTCAGTTGGAGAAGTGTTTTATACATGTTCTATGCTAGTTCTCATGTATTTATTGACATTTTGCAAGAGTTACTGATGTTTTCTTGTAGTTTCTAACATTAGGCCTTCTTGACCAGGTATAAACATTGGGAACATCTACAACAACTACCGAAACATGGTTATGAACCTGAAAAACTCGGGAACATTGTCTCTCAACTATGTTATAGAGTTTAATGATACATTTCCGTGAAGTGTAAGGCTTTCCAAAGCAGGTTAATGTGTTTATTCCTCTATTTCAAGTGTATTCTGCCTTGTATTTCACTGATTTACCATTCTAGGCTCCTTCAAGTTAACAACGTAGTATTCACACACTGTTAAATGTGCTCTAAACTCGAATTCTGTAATTCCTGGATCTAAGATACCTTTTCTACACCAACAATTCAGTTGGAGAAGTGTTTTATACATGTTCTATGCTAGTTCTCATGTATTTATTGTCATTTTGCCAGAGTTACTGATGTTTTCTTGTAGTTTCTAAGATTAGGCCTTCTTGTCCAGGTATAAACATTGGGAACATGAACAAACAACTATCTAAACACTGTAATGAACCTTAAAAGCTTAGGAACATTGATTGTCTCTCAACTATGTTATGGAAGTTTCAGGATTTCCAAGCTGGTTAATGTGTTTATTCTTCCATTTCAATTGTATTCTGCTTTGTATTTCACACATTTACCATTCTAGGCTCCTTCAAGTTAACAACATAGGATTCACACACTGTTAAATGTGCTCTAAACTCGAATTCTGTAATTCCTGGATCTAAGATACCTTTTCTACACCAACAACTCAGTTGGAGAAGTGTTTTATACATGTTCTATGCTAGTTCTCATGTATTTATTGTCATTTTGCCAGAGTTACTGATGTTTTCTTGTAGTTTCTAACATTAGGCCTTCTTGACCATGTATAAACATTGGGAACATCTACAACAACTACCGAAACACGGTTATGAACCTGAAAAACTCGGGAACATTGTCTCTCAACTACGTTATAGAGTTTAATGATACATTTCCGTGAAGTGTAAGGCTTTCCAAAGCAGGTTAATGTGTTTATTCCTCTATTTCAAGTGTATTCTGCCTTGTATTTCACTCATTTACCATTCTAGGCGCCTTCAAGTTAACAACGTAGGATTCATACACTGTTTAATGTGCTCTAAACTCGAATTCTGGAATTCCTGGATCTAAGATACCTTTTCTACACCAACAACTCAGTTGGAAAAGTGTTTTATACATGTTCTATGCTAGTTCTCAGGTATTTATTGTCATTTTGCCAGAGTTACTGATGTTTTCTTGTAGTTTCTAAGATTAGGCCTTCTTGTTCAGGTATAAACATTGGGAACATGAACAAACAACTATCTAAACACTGTAATGAACCTGAAAAGCTTAGGAACATTGATTGTCTCTCAACTATGTTATGGAAGTGTTAGGATTTCCAAGCTGGTTAATGTGTTTATTCTTCCATTTCAATTGTATTCTGCTTTGTATTTCACACATTTACCATTCTAGGCTCCTTCAAGTTAACAACATAGGATTCACACACTGTTAAATGTGCTCTAAACTCGAATTCTGTAATTCCTGGATCTAAGATACCTTTTCTACACCAACAACTCAGTTGGAGAAGTGTTTTATACATGTTCTATGCTAGTTCTCATGTATTTATTGTCATTTTGCCAGAGTTACTGATGTTTTCTTGTAGTTTCGAACATTAGGCCTTCTTGAGCAGGTATAAACATTGGGAACATCTACAACAACTACCGAAACACGGTTATGAACCTGAAAAACTCGGGAACATTGTCTCTCAACTACGTTATAGAGTTTAATGATACATTTCCGTGAAGTGTAAGGCTTTCCAAAACAGGTTAATGTGTTTATTCCTCTATTTCAAGTGTATTCTGCCTTGTATTTCACTCATTTACCATTCTAGGCTCCTTCAAGTTAACAACATAGGATTCACACACTGTTCAATGTGCTCTAAACTCGAATTCTGTAATTCCTGGATCTAAGATACCTTTTCTACACCAACAACTCAGTTGGAGAAGTGTTTTATACATGTTCTATGCTAGTTCTCATGTATTTATTGTCATTTTGCCAGAGTTACTGATGTTTTCTTGTAGTTTCTAAGATTAGGCCTTCTTGTCCAGGTATAAACATTGGGAACATGAACAAACAACTATCTAAACACTGTAATGAACCTTAAAAGCTTAGGAACATTGATTGTCTCTCAACTATGTTATGGAAGTGTTAGGATTTCCAAGCTGGTTAATGTGTTTATTCTTCCATTTCAATTGTATTCTGCTTTGTATTTCACACATTTACCGTTCTAGGCTCCTTCAAGTTAACAACATAGGATTCACACACTGTTAAATGTGCTCTAAACTCGAATTCTGTAATTCCTGGATCTAAGATACCTTTTCTACACCAACAACTCAGTTGGAGAAGTGTTTTATACATGTTCTATGCTAGTTCTCATGTATTTATTGTCATTTTGCCAGAGTTACTGATGTTTTCTTGTAGTTTCTAACATTAGGCCTTCTTGACCAAGTATAAACATTGGGAACATCTACAACAACTACCGAAACACGGTTATTAACCTGAAAAACTCGGGAACATTGTCTCTCAACTACGTTATAGAGTTTAATGATACATTTCCGTGAAGTGTAAGGCTTTCCAAAGCAGGTTAATGTGTTTATTCCTCTATTTCAAGTGTATTCTGCCTTGTATTTCACTCATTTACCATTCTAGGCGCCTTCAAGTTAACAACGTAGGATTCATACACTGTTTAATGTGCTCTAAGCTCGAATTCTGGAATTCCTGGATCTAAGATACTTTTTCTACACCAACAACTCAGTTGGAGAAGTGTTTTATACATGTTCTATGCTAGTTCTCATGTATTTATTGTCATTTTGCCAGAGTTAATGATGTTTTCTTGTAGTTTCTAAGATTAGGCCTTCTTGTTCAGGTATAAACATTGGGAACATGAACAAACAACTATCTAAACACTGTAATGAACCTGAAAAGCTTAGGAACATTGATTGTCTCTCAACTATGTTATGGAAGTGTTAGGATTTCCAAGCTGGTTAATGTGTTTATTCTTCCAATTCAAGTGTATTCTGCTTTGTATTTTACACATTTACCATTCTAGGCTCCTTCAAGTTAACAACGTAGGATTCACACACTGTTAAAGGTGCTCTAAACTCGAATTCTGTAATTCGTGGATCTAAGATACCTTTTCTACACCAACAACTCAGTTGGAGAAGTGTTTTATACATGTTCTATGCTAGTTCTCATGTATTTATTGACATTTTGCAAGAGTTACTGATGTTTTCTTGTAGTTTCTAACATTAGGCCTTCTTGACCAGGTATAAACATTGGGAACATCTACAACAACTACCGAAACATGGTTATGAACCTGAAAAACTCGGGAACATTGTCTCTCAACTATGTTATAGAGTTTAATGATACATTTCCGTGAAGTGTAAGGCTTTCCAAGCAGGTTAATGTGTTTATTCCTCTATTTCAAGTGTATTCTGCCTTGTATTTCACTGATTTACCATTCTAGGCTCCTTCAAGTTAACAACGTAGTATTCACACACTGTTAAATGTGCTCTAAACTCGAATTCTGTAATTCCTGGATCTAAGATACCTTTTCTACACCAACAATTCAGTTGGAGAAGTGTTTTATACATGTTCTATGCTAGTTCTCATGTATTTATTGTCATTTTGCCAGAGTTACTGATGTTTTCTTGTAGTTTCTAAGATTAGGCCTTCTTGTCCAGGTATAAACATTGGGAACATGAACAAACAACTATCTAAACACTGTAATGAACCTTAAAAGCTTAGGAACATTGATTGTCTCTCAACTATGTTATGGAAGTTTCAGGATTTCCAAGCTGGTTAATGTGTTTATTCTTCCATTTCAATTGTATTCTGCTTTGTATTTCACACATTTACCATTCCAGGCTCCTTCAAGTTAACAACATAGGATTCACACACTGTTAAATGTGCTCTAAACTCGAATTCTGTAATTCCTGGATCTAAGATACCTTTTCTATACCAACAACTCAGTTGGAGAAGTGTTTTATACATGTTCTATGCTAGCTCTCATGTATTTATTGTCATTTTGCCAGAGTTACTGATGTTTTCTTGTAGTTTCTAACATTACGCCTTCTTGACCAGGTATAAACATTGGGAACATCTACAACAACTACCGAAACACGGTTATGAACCTGAAAAACTCGGGAACATTGTCTCTCAACTACGTTATAGAGTTTAATGATACATTTCCCTGAAGTGTAAGGCTTTCCAAAGCAGGTTAATGTGTTTATTCCTCTATTTCAAGTGTATTCTGCCTTGTATTTCACTGATTTACCATTCTAGGCTCCTTCAAGTTAACAACGTAGTATTCACACACTATTAAATGTGCTCTAAACACGAATTCTGTAATTCCTGGATCTAAGATACCTTTTCTACACCAACAAATCAGTTAGAGAAGTGTTTTATACATGTTCTATGCTAGTTCTCATGTATTTATTGTCATTTTGCCAGAGTTACTGTTGTTTTCTTGTAGTTTCTAAGATTAGGCCTTCTTGTTCAGGTATAAACATTGGGAACATGAACAAACAACTATCTAAACACTGTAATGAACCTGAAAAGCTTAGGAACATTGATTGTCTCTCAACTATGTTATGGAAGTGATAGGATTTCCAAGCTGGTTAATGTGTTTATTCTTCCAATTCAAGTGTATTCTGCTTTGTATTTTACACATTTACCATTCTAGGCTCCTTCAAGTTAACAACGTAGGATTCACACACTGTTAAAGGTGCTCTAAACTCGAATTCTGTAATTCCTGGATCTAAGATACCTTTTCTACACCAACAACTCAGTTGGAGAAGTGTTTTATACATGTTCTATGCTAGTTCTCATGTATTTATTGTCATTTTGCCAGAGTTACTGATGTTTTCTTGTAGTTTCTAAGATTAGGCCTTCTTGTCCAGGTATAAACATTGGGAACATGAACAAACAACTATCTAAACACTGTAATGAACCTTAAAAGCTTAGGAACATTGATTGTCTCTCAACTATGTTATGGAAGTGTTAGGATTTCCAAGCTGGTTAATGTGTTTATTCTTCCATTTCAATTGTATTCTGCTTTGTATTTCACACATTTACCATTCTAGGCTCCTTCAAGTTAACAACATAGGATTCACACACTGTTAAATGTGCTCTAAACTCGAATTCTGTAATTCCTGGATCTAAGATACCTTTTCTACACCAACAACTCAGTTGGAGAAGTGTTTTATACATGTTCTATGCTAGTTCTCATGTATTTATTGTCATTTTGCCAGAGTTACTGATGTTTTCTTGTAGTTTCTAACATTAGGCCTTCTTGACCATGTATAAACATTGGGAACATCTACAACAACTACCGAAACACGGTTATGAACCTGAAAAACTCGGGAACATTGTCTCTCAACTACGTTATAGAGTTTAATGATACATTTCCGTGAAGTGTAAGGCTTTCCAAAGCAGGTTAATGTGTTTATTCCTCTATTTCAAGTGTATTCTGCCTTGTATTTCACTCATTTACCATTCTAGGCGCCTTCAAGTTAACAACGTAGGATTCATACACTGTTTAATGTGCTCTAAACTCGAATTCTGGAATTCCTGGATCTAAGATACCTTTTCTACACCAACAACTCAGTTGGAGAAGTGTTTTATACATGTTCTATGCTAGTTCTCAGGTATTTATTGTCATTTTGCCAGAGTTACTGATGTTTTCTTGTAGTTTCTAAGATTAGGCCTTCTTGTTCAGGTATAAACATTGGGAACATGAACAAACAACTATCTAAACACTGTAATGAACCTGAAAAGCTTAGGAACATTGATTGTCTTTCAACTATGTTATGGAAGTGTTAGGATTTCCAAGCTGGTTAATGTGTTTATTCTTCCAATTCAAGTGTATTCTGCTTTGTATTTTACACATTTACCATTCTAGGCTCCTTCAAGTTAACAACGTAGGATTCACACACTGTTAAATGTGCTCTAAACTCGAATTCTGTAATTCCTGGATCTAAGATACCTTTTCTACACCAACAACTCAGTTGGAGAAGTGTTTTATACATGTTCTATGCTAGTTCTCATGTATTTATTGACATTTTGCCAGAGTTACTGATGTTTTCTTGTAGTTTCTAACTTTAGGCCTTCTTGACCAGGTATAAACATTGGGAACATCTAGAAACAACTACCTAAACACGGTTATGAATCTGGAAAACTCGGGAACATTGTCTCTCAACTACGTTATAGAGTTTAATGGTACATTTTCCTGAAGTGTAAGGCTTTCCAAAGCAGGTTAATGTGTTTATTCCTCTATTTCAAGTGTATTCTGCCTTGTATTTCACTCATTTACCATTCTAGGCGCCTTCAAGTTAACAACGTAGGATTCATACACTGTTTAATGTGCTCTAAACTCGAATTCTGGAATTCCTGGATCTAAGATACCTTTTCTACACCAACAACTCAGTTGGAGAAGTGTTTTATACATGTTCTATGCTAGTTCTCAGGTATTTATTGTCATTTTGCCAGAGTTACTGATGTTTTCTTGTAGTTTCTAAGATTAGGCCTTCTTGTTCAGGTATAAACATTGGGAACATGAACAAACAACTATCTAAACACTGTAATGAACCTGAAAAGCTTAGGAACATTGATTGTCTTTCAACTATGTTATGGAAGTGTTAGGATTTCCAAGCTGGTTAATGTGTTTATTCTTCCAATTCAAGTGTATTCTGCTTTGTATTTTACACATTTACCATTCTAGGCTCCTTCAAGTTAACAACGTAGGATTCACACACTGTTAAAGGTGCTCTAAACTCGAATTCTGTAATTCCTGGATCTAAGATACCTTTTCTACACCAACAACTCAGTTGGAGAAGTGTTTTATACATGTTCTATGCTAGTTCTCATGTATTTATTGACATTTTGCCAGAGTTACTGATGTTTTCTTGTAGTTTCTAACTTTAGGCCTTCTTGACCAGGTATAAACATTGGGAACATCTAGAAACAACTACCTAAACACGGTTATGAATCTGGAAAACTCGGGAACATTGTCTCTCAACTACGTTATAGAGTTTAATGGTACATTTTCCTGAAGTGTAAGGCTTTCCAAAGCTGGTTAATGTGTTTATTCCTCTATTTCAAGTGTATTCTGCCCTGTATTTCACTGATTTACCAATCTAGGCTCCTTCAAGTTAACAACGTAGGATTCACACACTGTTAAATGTGCTCTAAACTCGAATTCTGTAATTCCTGGATCTAAGATACCTTTTCTACACCAACAACTCAGTTGGAGAAGTGTTTTATACATGTTCTATGCTAGTTCTCATGTATTTATTGTCATTTTGCCAGAGTTACTGATGTTTTCTTGTAGTTTCTAAGATTAGGCCTTCTTGTCCAGGTATAAACATTGGGAACATGAACAAACAACTATCTAAACACTGTAATGAACCTTAAAAGCTTAGGAACATTGATTGTCTCTCAACTATGTTATGGAAGTGTTAGGATTTCCAAGCTGGTTAATGTGTTTATTCTTCCATTTCAATTGTATTCTGCTTTGTATTTCACACATTTACCATTCTAGGCTCCTTCAAGTTAACAACATAGGATTCATACACTGTTAAATGTGCTCTAAACTCGAATTCTGTAATTCCTGGATCTAAGATACCTTTTCTACACCAACAACTCAGTTGGAGAAGTGTTTTATACATGTTCTATGCTAGTTCTCATGTATTTATTGTCATTTTGCCAGAGTTACTGATGTTTTCTTGTAGTTTCTAACATTAGGCCTTCTTGACCATGTATAAACATTGGGAACATCTACAAGAACTACCGAAACACGGTTATGAACCTGAAAAACTCGGGAACATTGTCTCTCAACTACGTTATAGAGTTTAATGATACATTTCCGTGAAGTGTAAGGCTTTCCAAAGCAGGTTAATGTGTTTATTCCTCTATTTCAAGTGTATTCTGCCTTGTATTTCACTCATTTACCATTCTAGGCGCCTTCAAGTTAACAACGTAGGATTCATACACTGTTTAATGTGCTCTAAACACGAATTCTGTAATTCCTGGATCTAAGATACCTTTTCTACACCAACGACTCAGTTGGAGAAGTGTTTTATACATGTTCTATGCTAGTTCTCATGTATTTATTGTCATTTTGCCAGAGTTACTGATGTTTTCTTGTAATTTCTAACATTAGGCCTTCTTGACCAGGTATAAACATTGGGAACATCTACAACAACTACCGAAACACGGTTATGAACCTGAAAAACTCGGGAACATTGTCTCTCAACTACGTTATAGAGTTTAATGATACATTTCCGTGAAGTGTAAGGCTTTCCAAAGCAGGTTAATGTGTTTATTCCTCTATTTCAAGTGTATTCTGCCTTGTATTTCACTCATTTACCATTCTAGGCGCCTTCAAGTTAACAACGTAGGATTCATACACTGTTTAATGTGCTCTAAACTCGAATTCTGGAATTCCTGGATCTAAGATACTTTTTCTACACCAACAACTCAGTTGGAGAAGTGTTTTATACATGTTCTATGCTAGTTCTCATGTATTTATTGTCATTTTGCCAGAGTTACTGTTGTTTTCTTGTAGTTTCTAATATTAGGCCTTCTTGTTCAGGTATAAACATTGGGAACATGAACAAACAACTATCTAAACACTGTAATGAACCTGAAAAGCTTAGGAACATTGATTGTCTCTCAACTATGTTATGGAAGTGTTAGGATTTCCAAGCTGGTTAATGTGTTTATTCTTCCAATTCAAGTGTATTCTGCTTTGTATTTTACACATTTACCATTCTAGGCTCCTTCAAGTTAACAACGTAGGATTCACACACTGTTAAAGGTGCTCTAAACTCGAATTCTGTAATTCCTGGATCTAAGATACCTTTTCTACACCAACAACTCAGTTGGAGAAGTGTTTTATACATGTTCTATGCTAGTTCTCATGTATTTATTGTCATTTTGCCAGAGTTACTGATGTTTTCTTGTAGTTTCTAAGATTAGGCCTTCTTGTCCAGGTATAAACATTGGGAACATGAACAAACAACTATCTAAACACTGTAATGAACCTTAAAAGCTTAGGAACATTGATTGTCTCTCAACTATGTTATGGAAGTGTTAGGATTTCCAAGCTGGTTAATGTGTTTATTCTTCCATTTCAATTGTATTCTGCTTTGTATTTCACACATTTACCATTCTAGGCTCCTTCAAGTTAACAACATAGGATTCACACACTGTTAAATGTGCTCTAAACTCGAATTCTGTAATTCCTGGATCTAAGATACCTTTTCTACACCAACAACTCAGTTGGAGAAGTGTTTTATACATGTTCTATGCTAGTTCTCATGTATTTATTGTCATTTTGCCAGAGTTACTGATGTTTTCTTGTAGTTTCTAACATTAGGCCTTCTTGACCATGTATAAACATTGGGAACATCTACAACAACTACCGAAACACGGTTATGAACCTGAAAAACTCGGGAACATTGTCTCTCAACTACGTTATAGAGTTTAATGATACATTTCCGTGAAGTGTAAGGCTTTCCAAAGCAGGTTAATGTGTTTATTCCTCTATTTCAAGTGTATTCTGCCTTGTATTTCACTCATTTACCATTCTAGGCGCCTTCAAGTTAACAACGTAGGATTCATACACTGTTTAATGTGCTCTAAACTCGAATTCTGGAATTCCTGGATCTAAGATACCTTTTCTACACCAACAACTCAGTTGGAGAAGTGTTTTATACATGTTCTATGCTAGTTCTCAGGTATTTATTGTCATTTTGCCAGAGTTACTGATGTTTTCTTGTAGTTTCTAAGATTAGGCCTTCTTGTTCAGGTATAAACATTGGGAACATGAACAAACAACTATCTAAACACTGTAATGAACCTGAAAAGCTTAGGAACATTGATTGTCTTTCAACTATGTTATGGAAGTGTTAGGATTTCCAAGCTGGTTAATGTGTTTATTCTTCCAATTCAAGTGTATTCTGCTTTGTATTTTACACATTTACCATTCTAGGCTCCTTCAAGTTAACAACGTAGGATTCACACACTGTTAAAGGTGCTCTAAACTCGAATTCTGTAATTCCTGGATCTAAGATACCTTTTCTACACCAACAACTCAGTTGGAGAAGTGTTTTATACATGTTCTATGCTAGTTCTCATGTATTTATTGACATTTTGCCAGAGTTACTGATGTTTTCTTGTAGTTTCTAACTTTAGGCCTTCTTGACCAGGTATAAACATTGGGAACATCTAGAAACAACTACCTAAACACGGTTATGAATCTGGAAAACTCGGGAACATTGTCTCTCAACTACGTTATAGAGTTTAATGATACATTTCCGTGAAGTGTAAGGCTTTCCAAAGCAGGTTAATGTGTTTATTCCTCTATTTCAAGTGTATTCTGCCTTGTATTTCACTCATTTACCATTCTAGGCGCCTTCAAGTTAACAACGTAGGATTCATACACTGTTTAATGTGCTCTAAACTCGAATTCTGGAATTCCTGGATCTAAGATACCTTTTCTACACCAACAACTCAGTTGGAGAAGTGTTTTATACATGTTCTATGCTAGTTCTCAGGTATTTATTGTCATTTTGCCAGAGTTACTGATGTTTTCTTGTAGTTTCTAAGATTAGGCCTTCTTGTTCAGGTATAAACATTGGGAACATGAACAAACAACTATCTAAACACTGTAATGAACCTGAAAAGCTTAGGAACATTGATTGTCTTTCAACTATGTTATGGAAGTGTTAGGATTTCCAAGCTGGTTAATGTGTTTATTCTTCCAATTCAAGTGTATTCTGCTTTGTATTTTACACATTTACCATTCTAGGCTCCTTCAAGTTAACAACGTAGGATTCACACACTGTTAAAGGTGCTCTAAACTCGAATTCTGTAATTCCTGGATCTAAGATACCTTTTCTACACCAACAACTCAGTTGGAGAAGTGTTTTATACATGTTCTATGCTAGTTCTCATGTATTTATTGTCATTTTGCCAGAGTTACTGATGTTTTCTTGTAGTTTCTAAGATTAGGCCTTCTTGTCCAGGTATAAACATTGGGAACATGAACAAACAACTATCTAAACACTGTAATGAACCTTAAAAGCTTAGGAACATTGATTGTCTCTCAACTATGTTATGGAAGTGTTAGGATTTCCAAGCTGGTTAATGTGTTTATTCTTCCATTTCAATTGTATTCTGCTTTGTATTTCACACATTTACCATTCTAGGCTCCTTCAAGTTAACAACATAGGATTCACACACTGTTAAATGTGCTCTAAACTCGAATTCTGTAATTCCTGGATCTAAGATACCTTTTCTACACCAACAACTCAGTTGGAGAAGTGTTTTATACATGTTCTATGCTAGTTCTCATGTATTTATTGTCATTTTGCCAGAGTTACTGATGTTTTCTTGTAGTTTCTAACATTAGGCCTTCTTGACCATGTATAAACATTGGGAACATCTACAACAACTACCGAAACACGGTTATGAACCTGAAAAACTCGGGAACATTGTCTCTCAACTACGTTATAGAGTTTAATGATACATTTCCGTGAAGTGTAAGGCTTTCCAAAGCAGGTTAATGTGTTTATTCCTCTATTTCAAGTGTATTCTGCCTTGTATTTCACTCATTTACCATTCTAGGCGCCTTCAAGTTAACAACGTAGGATTCATACACTGTTTAATGTGCTCTAAACTCGAATTCTGGAATTCCTGGATCTAAGATACCTTTTCTACACCAACAACTCAGTTGGAGAAGTGTTTTATACATGTTCTATGCTAGTTCTCATGTATTTATTGTCATTTTGCCAGAGTTACTGTTGTTTTCTTGTAGTTTCTAAGATTAGGCCTTCTTGTTCAGGTATAAACATTGGGAACATGAACAAACAACTATCTAAACACTGTAATGAACCTGAAAAGCTTAGGAACATTGATTGTCTCTCAACTATGTTATGGAAGTGATAGGATTTCCAAGCTGGTTAATGTGTTTATTCTTCCAATTCAAGTGTATTCTGCTTTGTATTTTACACATTTACCATTCTAGGCTCCTTCAAGTTAACAACGTAGGATTCACACACTGTTAAAGGTGCTCTAAACTCGAATTCTGTAATTCCTGGATCTAAGATACCTTTTCTACACCAACAACTCAGTTGGAGAAGTGTTTTATACATGTTCTATGCTAGTTCTCATGTATTTATTGTCATTTTGCCAGAGTTACTGATGTTTTCTTGTAGTTTCTAAGATTAGGCCTTCTTGTCCAGGTATAAACATTGGGAACATGAACAAACAACTATCTAAACACTGTAATGAACCTTAAAAGCTTAGGAACATTGATTGTCTCTCAACTATGTTATGGAAGTGTTAGGATTTCCAAGCTGGTTAATGTGTTTATTCTTCCATTTCAATTGTATTCTGCTTTGTATTTCACACATTTACCATTCTAGGCTCCTTCAAGTTAACAACATAGGATTCACACACTGTTAAATGTGCTCTAAACTCGAATTCTGTAATTCCTGGATCTAAGATACCTTTTCTACACCAACAACTCAGTTGGAGAAGTGTTTTATACATGTTCTATGCTAGTTCTCATGTATTTATTGTCATTTTGCCAGAGTTACTGATGTTTTCTTGTAGTTTCTAACATTAGGCCTTCTTGACCATGTATAAACATTGGGAACATCTACAACAACTACCGAAACACGGTTATGAACCTGAAAAACTCGGGAACATTGTCTCTCAACTACGTTATAGAGTTTAATGATACATTTCCGTGAAGTGTAAGGCTTTCCAAAGCAGGTTAATGTGTTTATTCCTCTATTTCAAGTGTATTCTGCCTTGTATTTCACTCATTTACCATTCTAGGCGCCTTCAAGTTAACAACGTAGGATTCATACACTGTTTAATGTGCTCTAAACTCGAATTCTGGAATTCCTGGATCTAAGATACCTTTTCTACACCAACAACTCAGTTGGAGAAGTGTTTTATACATGTTCTATGCTAGTTCTCAGGTATTTATTGTCATTTTGCCAGAGTTACTGATGTTTTCTTGTAGTTTCTAAGATTAGGCCTTCTTGTTCAGGTATAAACATTGGGAACATGAACAAACAACTATCTAAACACTGTAATGAACCTGAAAAGCTTAGGAACATTGATTGTCTTTCAACTATGTTATGGAAGTGTTAGGATTTCCAAGCTGGTTAATGTGTTTATTCTTCCAATTCAAGTGTATTCTGCTTTGTATTTTACACATTTACCATTCTAGGCTCCTTCAAGTTAACAACGTAGGATTCACACACTGTTAAAGGTGCTCTAAACTCGAATTCTGTAATTCCTGGATCTAAGATACCTTTTCTACACCAACAACTCAGTTGGAGAAGTGTTTTATACATGTTCTATGCTAGTTCTCATGTATTTATTGACATTTTGCCAGATTTACTGATGTTTTCTTGTAGTTTCTAACTTTAGGCCTTCTTGACCAGGTATAAACATTGGGAACATCTAGAAACAACTACCTAAACACGGTTATGAATCTGGAAAACTCGGGAACATTGTCTCTCAACTACGTTATAGAGTTTAATGGTACATTTTCCTGAAGTGTAAGGCTTTCCAAAGCAGGTTAATGTGTTTATTCCTCTATTTCAAGTGTATTCTGCCTTGTATTTCACTCATTTACCATTCTAGGCGCCTTCAAGTTAACAACGTAGGATTCATACACTGTTTAATGTGCTCTAAACTCGAATTCTGGAATTCCTGGATCTAAGATACCTTTTCTACACCAACAACTCAGTTGGAGAAGTGTTTTATACATGTTCTATGCTAGTTCTCAGGTATTTATTGTCATTTTGCCAGAGTTACTGATGTTTTCTTGTAGTTTCTAAGATTAGGCCTTCTTGTTCAGGTATAAACATTGGGAACATGAACAAACAACTATCTAAACACTGTAATGAACCTGAAAAGCTTAGGAACATTGATTGTCTTTCAACTATGTTATGGAAGTGTTAGGATTTCCAAGCTGGTTAATGTGTTTATTCTTCCAATTCAAGTGTATTCTGCTTTGTATTTTACACATTTACCATTCTAGGCTCCTTCAAGTTAACAACGTAGGATTCACACACTGTTAAAGGTGCTCTAAACTCGAATTCTGTAATTCCTGGATCTAAGATACCTTTTCTACACCAACAACTCAGTTGGAGAAGTGTTTTATACATGTTCTATGCTAGTTCTCATGTATTTATTGACATTTTGCCAGAGTTACTGATGTTTTCTTGTAGTTTCTAACTTTAGGCCTTCTTGACCAGGTATAAACATTGGGAACATCTAGAAACAACTACCTAAACACGGTTATGAATCTGGAAAACTCGGGAACATTGTCTCTCAACTACGTTATAGAGTTTAATGGTACATTTTCCTGAAGTGTAAGGCTTTCCAAAGCTGGTTAATGTGTTTATTCCTCTATTTCAAGTGTATTCTGCCCTGTATTTCACTGATTTACCAATCTAGGCTCCTTCAAGTTAACAACGTAGGATTCACACACTGTTAAATGTGCTCTAAACTCGAATTCTGTAATTCCTGGATCTAAGATACCTTTTCTACACCAACAACTCAGTTGGAGAAGTGTTTTATACATGTTCTATGCTAGTTCTCAGGTATTTATTGTCATTTTGCCAGAGTTACTGATGTTTTCTTGTAGTTTCTAAGATTAGGCCTTCTTGTCCAGGTATAAACATTGGGAACATGAACAAACAACTATCTAAACACTGTAATGAACCTGAAAAGCTTAGGAACATTGATTGTCTCTCAACTATGTTATGGAAGTGTTAGGATTTCCAAGCTGGTTAATGTGTTTATTCTTCCAATTCAAGTGTATTCTGCTTTGTATTTTACACATTTACCATTCTAGGCTCCTTCAAGTTAACAACGTAGGATTCACACACTGTTAAAGGTGCTCTAAACTCGAATTCTGTAATTCCTGGATCTAAGATACCTTTTCTACACCAACAACTCAGTTGGAGAAGTGTTTTATACATGTTCTATGCTAGTTCTCATGTATTTATTGTCATTTTGCCAGAGTTACTGATGTTTTCTTGTAGTTTCTAAGATTAGGCCTTCTTGTCCAGGTATAAACATTGGGAACATGAACAAACAACTATCTAAACACTGTAATGAACCTTAAAAGCTTAGGAACATTGATTGTCTCTCAACTATGTTATGGAAGTGTTAGGATTTCCAAGCTGGTTAATGTGTTTATTCTTCCATTTCAATTGTATTCTGCTTTGTATTTCACACATTTACCATTCTAGGCTCCTTCAAGTTAACAACATAGGATTCACACACTGTTAATTGTGCTCTAAACTCGAATTCTGTAATTCCTGGATCTAAGATACCTTTTCTACACCAACAACTCAGTTGGAGAAGTGTTTTATACATGTTCTATGCTAGTTCTCATGTATTTATTGTCATTTTGCCAGAGTTACTGATGTTTTCTTGTAGTTTCTAACATTAGGCCTTCTTGACCATGTATAAACATTGGGAACATCTACAACAACTACCGAAACACGGTTATGAACCTGAAAAACTCGGGAACATTGTCTCTCAACTACGTTATAGAGTTTAATGATACATTTCCGTGAAGTGTAAGGCTTTCCAAAGCAGGTTAATGTGTTTATTCCTCTATTTCAAGTGTATTCTGCCTTGTATTTCACTCATTTACCATTCTAGGCGCCTTCAAGTTAACAACGTAGGATTCATACACTGTTTAATGTGCTCTAAACTCGAATTCTGGAATTCCTGGATCTAAGATACCTTTTCTACACCAACAACTCAGTTGGAGAAGTGTTTTATACATGTTCTATGCTAGTTCTCATGTATTTATTGTCATTTTGCCAGAGTTACTGTTGTTTTCTTGTAGTTTCTAAGATTAGGCCTTCTTGTTCAGGTATAAACATTGGGAACATGAACAAACAACTATCTAAACACTGTAATGAACCTGAAAAGCTTAGGAACATTGATTGTCTCTCAACTATGTTATGGAAGTGATAGGATTTCCAAGCTGGTTAATGTGTTTATTCTTCCAATTCAAGTGTATTCTGCTTTGTATTTTACACATTTACCATTCTAGGCTCCTTCAAGTTAACAACGTAGGATTCACACACTGTTAAAGGTGCTCTAAACTCGAATTCTGTAATTCCTGGATCTAAGATACCTTTTCTACACCAACAACTCAGTTGGAGAAGTGTTTTATACATGTTCTATGCTAGTTCTCATGTATTTATTGTCATTTTGCCAGAGTTACTGATGTTTTCTTGTAGTTTCTAAGATTAGGCCTTCTTGTCCAGGTATAAACATTGGGAACATGAACAAACAACTATCTAAACACTGTAATGAACCTTAAAAGCTTAGGAACATTGATTGTCTCTCAACTATGTTATGGAAGTGTTAGGATTTCCAAGCTGGTTAATGTGTTTATTCTTCCATTTCAATTGTATTCTGCTTTGTATTTCACACATTTACCATTCTAGGCTCCTTCAAGTTAACAACATAGGATTCACACACTGTTAAATGTGCTCTAAACTCGAATTCTGTAATTCCTGGATCTAAGATACCTTTTCTACACCAACAACTCAGTTGGAGAAGTGTTTTATACATGTTCTATGCTAGTTCTCATGTATTTATTGTCATTTTGCCAGAGTTACTGATGTTTTCTTGTAGTTTCTAACATTAGGCCTTCTTGACCATGTATAAACATTGGGAACATCTACAACAACTACCGAAACACGGTTATGAACCTGAAAAACTCGGGAACATTGTCTCTCAACTACGTTATAGAGTTTAATGATACATTTCCGTGAAGTGTAAGGCTTTCCAAAGCAGGTTAATGTGTTTATTCCTCTATTTCAAGTGTATTCTGCCTTGTATTTCACTCATTTACCATTCTAGGCGCCTTCAAGTTAACAACGTAGGATTCATACACTGTTTAATGTGCTCTAAACTCGAATTCTGGAATTCCTGGATCTAAGATACCTTTTCTACACCAACAACTCAGTTGGAGAAGTGTTTTATACATGTTCTATGCTAGTTCTCAGGTATTTATTGTCATTTTGCCAGAGTTACTGATGTTTTCTTGTAGTTTCTAAGATTAGGCCTTCTTGTTCAGGTATAAACATTGGGAACATGAACAAACAACTATCTAAACACTGTAATGAACCTGAAAAGCTTAGGAACATTGATTGTCTTTCAACTATGTTATGGAAGTGTTAGGATTTCCAAGCTGGTTAATGTGTTTATTCTTCCAATTCAAGTGTATTCTGCTTTGTATTTTACACATTTACCATTCTAGGCTCCTTCAAGTTAACAACGTAGGATTCACACACTGTTAAAGGTGCTCTAAACTCGAATTCTGTAATTCCTGGATCTAAGATACCTTTTCTACACCAACAACTCAGTTGGAGAAGTGTTTTATACATGTTCTATGCTAGTTCTCATGTATTTATTGACATTTTGCCAGATTTACTGATGTTTTCTTGTAGTTTCTAACTTTAGGCCTTCTTGACCAGGTATAAACATTGGGAACATCTAGAAACAACTACCTAAACACGGTTATGAATCTGGAAAACTCGGGAACATTGTCTCTCAACTACGTTATAGAGTTTAATGGTACATTTTCCTGAAGTGTAAGGCTTTCCAAAGCAGGTTAATGTGTTTATTCCTCTATTTCAAGTGTATTCTGCCTTGTATTTCACTCATTTACCATTCTAGGCGCCTTCAAGTTAACAACGTAGGATTCATACACTGTTTAATGTGCTCTAAACTCGAATTCTGGAATTCCTGGATCTAAGATACCTTTTCTACACCAACAACTCAGTTGGAGAAGTGTTTTATACATGTTCTATGCTAGTTCTCAGGTATTTATTGTCATTTTGCCAGAGTTACTGATGTTTTCTTGTAGTTTCTAAGATTAGGCCTTCTTGTTCAGGTATAAACATTGGGAACATGAACAAACAACTATCTAAACACTGTAATGAACCTGAAAAGCTTAGGAACATTGATTGTCTTTCAACTATGTTATGGAAGTGTTAGGATTTCCAAGCTGGTTAATGTGTTTATTCTTCCAATTCAAGTGTATTCTGCTTTGTATTTTACACATTTACCATTCTAGGCTCCTTCAAGTTAACAACGTAGGATTCACACACTGTTAAAGGTGCTCTAAACTCGAATTCTGTAATTCCTGGATCTAAGATACCTTTTCTACACCAACAACTCAGTTGGAGAAGTGTTTTATACATGTTCTATGCTAGTTCTCATGTATTTATTGACATTTTGCCAGAGTTACTGATGTTTTCTTGTAGTTTCTAACTTTAGGCCTTCTTGACCAGGTATAAACATTGGGAACATCTAGAAACAACTACCTAAACACGGTTATGAATCTGGAAAACTCGGGAACATTGTCTCTCAACTACGTTATAGAGTTTAATGGTACATTTTCCTGAAGTGTAAGGCTTTCCAAAGCTGGTTAATGTGTTTATTCCTCTATTTCAAGTGTATTCTGCCCTGTATTTCACTGATTTACCAATCTAGGCTCCTTCAAGTTAACAACGTAGGATTCACACACTGTTAAATGTGCTCTAAACTCGAATTCTGTAATTCCTGGATCTAAGATACCTTTTCTACACCAACAACTCAGTTGGAGAAGTGTTTTATACATGTTCTATGCTAGTTCTCATGTATTTATTGTCATTTTGCCAGAGTTACTGATGTTTTCTTGTAGTTTCTAAGATTAGGCCTTCTTGTCCAGGTATAAACATTGGGAACATGAACAAACAACTATCTAAACACTGTAATGAACCTGAAAAGCTTAGGAACATTGATTGTCTCTCAACTATGTTATGGAAGTGTTAGGATTTCCAAGCTGGTTAATGTGTTTATTCTTCCAATTCAAGTGTATTCTGCTTTGTATTTTACACATTTACCATTCTAGGCTCCTTCAAGTTAACAACGTAGGATTCACACACTGTTAAAGGTGCTCTAAACTCGAATTCTGTAATTCCTGGATCTAAGATACCTTTTCTACACCAACAACTCAGTTGGAGAAGTGTTTTATACATGTTCTATGCTAGTTCTCATGTATTTATTGTCATTTTGCCAGAGTTACTGATGTTTTCTTGTAGTTTCTAAGATTAGGCCTTCTTGTCCAGGTATAAACATTGGGAACATGAACAAACAACTATCTAAACACTGTAATGAACCTTAAAAGCTTAGGAACATTGATTGTCTCTCAACTATGTTATGGAAGTGTTAGGATTTCCAAGCTGGTTAATGTGTTTATTCTTCCATTTCAATTGTATTCTGCTTTGTATTTCACACATTTACCATTCTAGGCTCCTTCAAGTTAACAACATAGGATTCACACACTGTTAAATGTGCTCTAAACTCGAATTCTGTAATTCCTGGATCTAAGATACCTTTTCTACACCAACAACTCAGTTGGAGAAGTGTTTTATACATGTTCTATGCTAGTTCTCATGTATTTATTGTCATTTTGCCAGAGTTACTGATGTTTTCTTGTAGTTTCTAACATTAGGCCTTCTTGACCATGTATAAACATTGGGAACATCTACAACAACTACCGAAACACGGTTATGAACCTGAAAAACTCGGGAACATTGTCTCTCAACTACGTTATAGAGTTTAATGATACATTTCCGTGAAGTGTAAGGCTTTCCAAAGCAGGTTAATGTGTTTATTCCTCTATTTCAAGTGTATTCTGCCTTGTATTTCACTCATTTACCATTCTAGGCGCCTTCAAGTTAACAACGTAGGATTCATACACTGTTTAATGTGCTCTAAACACGAATTCTGTAATTCCTGGATCTAAGATACCTTTTCTACACCAACGACTCAGTTGGAGAAGTGTTTTATACATGTTCTATGCTAGTTCTCATGTATTTATTGTCATTTTGCCAGAGTTACTGATGTTTTCTTGTAATTTCTAACATTAGGCCTTCTTGACCAGGTATAAACATTGGGAACATCTACAACAACTACCGAAACACGGTTATGAACCTGAAAAACTCGGGAACATTGTCTCTCAACTACGTTATAGAGTTTAATGATACATTTCCGTGAAGTGTAAGGCTTTCCAAAGCAGGTTAATGTGTTTATTCCTCTATTTCAAGTGTATTCTGCCTTGTATTTCACTCATTTACCATTCTAGGCGCCTTCAAGTTAACAACGTAGGATTCATACACTGTTTAATGTGCTCTAAACTCGAATTCTGGAATTCCTGGATCTAAGATACTTTTTCTACACCAACAACTCAGTTGGAGAAGTGTTTTATACATGTTCTATGCTAGTTCTCATGTATTTATTGTCATTTTGCCAGAGTTACTGTTGTTTTCTTGTAGTTTCTAATATTAGGCCTTCTTGTTCAGGTATAAACATTGGGAACATGAACAAACAACTACCTAAACACTGTAATGAACCTGAAAAGCTTAGGAACATTGATTGTCTCTCAACTATGTTATGGAAGTGTTAGGATTTCCAAGCTGGTTAATGTGTTTATTCTTCCAATTCAAGTGTATTCTGCTTTGTATTTTACACATTTACCATTCTAGGCTCCTTCAAGTTAACAACGTAGGATTCACACACTGTTAAAGGTGCTCTAAACTCGAATTCTGTAATTCCTGGATCTAAGATACCTTTTCTACACCAACAACTCAGTTGGAGAAGTGTTTTATACATGTTCTATGCTAGTTCTCATGTATTTATTGTCATTTTGCCAGAGTTACTGATGTTTTCTTGTAGTTTCTAAGATTAGGCCTTCTTGTCCAGGTATAAACATTGGGAACATGAACAAACAACTATCTAAACACTGTAATGAACCTTAAAAGCTTAGGAACATTGATTGTCTCTCAACTATGTTATGGAAGTGTTAGGATTTCCAAGCTGGTTAATGTGTTTATTCTTCCATTTCAATTGTATTCTGCTTTGTATTTCACACATTTACCATTCTAGGCTCCTTCAAGTTAACAACATAGGATTCACACACTGTTAAATGTGCTCTAAACTCGAATTCTGTAATTCCTGGATCTAAGATACCTTTTCTACACCAACAACTCAGTTGGAGAAGTGTTTTATACATGTTCTATGCTAGTTCTCATGTATTTATTGTCATTTTGCCAGAGTTACTGATGTTTTCTTGTAGTTTCTAACATTAGGCCTTCTTGACCATGTATAAACATTGGGAACATCTACAACAACTACCGAAACACGGTTATGAACCTGAAAAACTCGGGAACATTGTCTCTCAACTACGTTATAGAGTTTAATGATACATTTCCGTGAAGTGTAAGGCTTTCCAAAGCAGGTTAATGTGTTTATTCCTCTATTTCAAGTGTATTCTGCCTTGTATTTCACTCATTTACCATTCTAGGCGCCTTCAAGTTAACAACGTAGGATTCATACACTGTTTAATGTGCTCTAAACACGAATTCTGTAATTCCTGGATCTAAGATACCTTTTCTACACCAACGACTCAGTTGGAGAAGTGTTTTATACATGTTCTATGCTAGTTCTCATGTATTTATTGTCATTTTGCCAGAGTTACTGATGTTTTCTTGTAATTTCTAACATTAGGCCTTCTTGACCAGGTATAAACATTGGGAACATCTACAACAACTACCGAAACACGGTTATGAACCTGAAAAACTCGGGAACATTGTCTCTCAACTACGTTATAGAGTTTAATGATACATTTCCGTGAAGTGTAAGGCTTTCCAAAGCAGGTTAATGTGTTTATTCCTCTATTTCAAGTGTATTCTGCCTTGTATTTCACTCATTTACCATTCTAGGCGCCTTCAAGTTAACAACGTAGGATTCATACACTGTTTAATGTGCTCTAAACTCGAATTCTGGAATTCCTGGATCTAAGATACTTTTTCTACACCAACAACTCAGTTGGAGAAGTGTTTTATACATGTTCTATGCTAGTTCTCATGTATTTATTGTCATTTTGCCAGAGTTACTGTTGTTTTCTTGTAGTTTCTAATATTAGGCCTTCTTGTTCAGGTATAAACATTGGGAACATGAACAAACAACTACCTAAACACTGTAATGAACCTGAAAAGCTTAGGAACATTGATTGTCTCTCAACTATGTTATGGAAGTGTTAGGATTTCCAAGCTGGTTAATGTGTTTATTCTTCCAATTCAAGTGTATTCTGCTTTGTATTTTACACATTTACCATTCTAGGCTCCTTCAAGTTAACAACGTAGGATTCACACACTGTTAAAGGTGCTCTAAACTCGAATTCTGTAATTCCTGGATCTAAGATACCTTTTCTACACCAACAACTCAGTTGGAGAAGTGTTTTATACATGTTCTATGCTAGTTCTCATGTATTTATTGTCATTTTGCCAGAGTTACTGATGTTTTCTTGTAGTTTCTAAGATTAGGCCTTCTTGTCCAGGTATAAACATTGGGAACATGAACAAACAACTATCTAAACACTGTAATGAACCTTAAAAGCTTAGGAACATTGATTGTCTCTCAACTATGTTATGGAAGTGTTAGGATTTCCAAGCTGGTTAATGTGTTTATTCTTCCATTTCAATTGTATTCTGCTTTGTATTTCACACATTTACCATTCTAGGCTCCTTCAAGTTAACAACATAGGATTCACACACTGTTAAATGTGCTCTAAACTCGAATTCTGTAATTCCTGGATCTAAGATACCTTTTCTACACCAACAACTCAGTTGGAGAAGTGTTTTATACATGTTCTATGCTAGTTCTCATGTATTTATTGTCATTTTGCCAGAGTTACTGATGTTTTCTTGTAGTTTCTAACATTAGGCCTTCTTGACCATGTATAAACATTGGGAACATCTACAACAACTACCGAAACACGGTTATGAACCTGAAAAACTCGGGAACATTGTCTCTCAACTACGTTATAGAGTTTAATGATACATTTCCGTGAAGTGTAAGGCTTTCCAAAGCAGGTTAATGTGTTTATTCCTCTATTTCAAGTGTATTCTGCCTTGTATTTCACTCATTTACCATTCTAGGCGCCTTCAAGTTAACAACGTAGGATTCATACACTGTTTAATGTGCTCTAAACTCGAATTCTGGAATTCCTGGATCTAAGATACCTTTTCTACACCAACAACTCAGTTGGAGAAGTGTTTTATACATGTTCTATGCTAGTTCTCAGGTATTTATTGTCATTTTGCCAGAGTTACTGATGTTTTCTTGTAGTTTCTAAGATTAGGCCTTCTTGTTCAGGTATAAACATTGGGAACATGAACAAACAACTATCTAAACACTGTAATGAACCTGAAAAGCTTAGGAACATTGATTGTCTTTCAACTATGTTATGGAAGTGTTAGGATTTCCAAGCTGGTTAATGTGTTTATTCTTCCAATTCAAGTGTATTCTGCTTTGTATTTTACACATTTACCATTCTAGGCTCCTTCAAGTTAACAACGTAGGATTCACACACTGTTAAAGGTGCTCTAAACTCGAATTCTGTAATTCCTGGATCTAAGATACCTTTTCTACACCAACAACTCAGTTGGAGAAGTGTTTTATACATGTTCTATGCTAGTTCTCATGTATTTATTGACATTTTGCCAGAGTTACTGATGTTTTCTTGTAGTTTCTAACTTTAGGCCTTCTTGACCAGGTATAAACATTGGGAACATCTAGAAACAACTACCTAAACACGGTTATGAATCTGGAAAACTCGGGAACATTGTCTCTCAACTACGTTATAGAGTTTAATGGTACATTTTCCTGAAGTGTAAGGCTTTCCAAAGCAGGTTAATGTGTTTATTCCTCTATTTCAAGTGTATTCTGCCTTGTATTTCACTCATTTACCATTCTAGGCGCCTTCAAGTTAACAACGTAGGATTCATACACTGTTTAATGTGCTCTAAACTCGAATTCTGGAATTCCTGGATCTAAGATACCTTTTCTACACCAACAACTCAGTTGGAGAAGTGTTTTATACATGTTCTATGCTAGTTCTCAGGTATTTATTGTCATTTTGCCAGAGTTACTGATGTTTTCTTGTAGTTTCTAAGATTAGGCCTTCTTGTTCAGGTATAAACATTGGGAACATGAACAAACAACTATCTAAACACTGTAATGAACCTGAAAAGCTTAGGAACATTGATTGTCTTTCAACTATGTTATGGAAGTGTTAGGATTTCCAAGCTGGTTAATGTGTTTATTCTTCCAATTCAAGTGTATTCTGCTTTGTATTTTACACATTTACCATTCTAGGCTCCTTCAAGTTAACAACGTAGGATTCACACACTGTTAAAGGTGCTCTAAACTTGAATTCTGTAATTCCTGGATCTAAGATACCTTTTCTACACCAACAACTCAGTTGGAGAAGTGTTTTATACATGTTCTATGCTAGTTCTCATGTATTTATTGTCATTTTGCCAGAGTTACTGATGTTTTCTTGTAGTTTCTAAGATTAGGCCTTCTTGTCCAGGTATAAACATTGGGAACATGAACAAACAACTATCTAAACACTGTAATGAACCTTAAAAGCTTAGGAACATTGATTGTCTCTCAACTATGTTATGGAAGTGTTAGGATTTCCAAGCTGGTTAATGTGTTTATTCTTCCATTTCAATTGTATTCTGCTTTGTATTTCACACATTTACCATTCTAGGCTCCTTCAAGTTAACAACATAGGATTCACACACTGTTAAATGTGCTCTAAACTCGAATTCTGTAATTCCTGGATCTAAGATACCTTTTCTACACCAACAACTCAGTTGGAGAAGTGTTTTATACATGTTCTATGCTAGTTCTCATGTATTTATTGTCATTTTGCCAGAGTTACTGATGTTTTCTTGTAGTTTCTAACATTAGGCCTTCTTGACCATGTATAAACATTGGGAACATCTACAACAACTACCGAAACACGGTTATGAACCTGAAAAACTCGGGAACATTGTCTCTCAACTACGTTATAGAGTTTAATGATACATTTCCGTGAAGTGTAAGGCTTTCCAAAGCAGGTTAATGTGTTTATTCCTCTATTTCAAGTGTATTCTGCCTTGTATTTCACTCATTTACCATTCTACGCGCCTTCAAGTTAACAACGTAGGATTCATACACTGTTTAATGTGCTCTAAACACGAATTCTGTAATTCCTGGATCTAAGATACCTTTTCTACACCAACGACTCAGTTGGAGAAGTGTTTTATACATGTTCTATGCTAGTTCTCATGTATTTATTGTCATTTTGCCAGAGTTACTGATGTTTTCTTGTAATTTCTAACATTAGGCCTTCTTGACCAGGTATAAACATTGGGAACATCTACAACAACTACCGAAACACGGTTATGAACCTGAAAAACTCGGGAACATTGTCTCTCAACTACGTTATAGAGTTTAATGATACATTTCCGTGAAGTGTAAGGCTTTCCAAAGCAGGTTAATGTGTTTATTCCTCTATTTCAAGTGTATTCTGCCTTGTATTTCACTCATTTACCATTCTAGGCGCCTTCAAGTTAACAACGTAGGATTCATACACTGTTTAATGTGCTCTAAACTCGAATTCTGGAATTCCTGGATCTAAGATACTTTTTCTACACCAACAACTCAGTTGGAGAAGTGTTTTATACATGTTCTATGCTAGTTCTCATGTATTTATTGTCATTTTGCCAGAGTTACTGTTGTTTTCTTGTAGTTTCTAATATTAGGCCTTCTTGTTCAGGTATAAACATTGGGAACATGAACAAACAACTACCTAAACACTGTAATGAACCTGAAAAGCTTAGGAACATTGATTGTCTCTCAACTATGTTATGGAAGTGTTAGGATTTCCAAGCTGGTTAATGTGTTTATTCTTCCAATTCAAGTGTATTCTGCTTTGTATTTTACACATTTACCATTCTAGGCTCCTTCAAGTTAACAACGTAGGATTCACACACTGTTAAAGGTGCTCTAAACTCGAATTCTGTAATTCCTGGATCTAAGATACCTTTTCTACACCAACAACTCAGTTGGAGAAGTGTTTTATACATGTTCTATGCTAGTTCTCATGTATTTATTGTCATTTTGCCAGAGTTACTGATGTTTTCTTGTAGTTTCTAAGATTAGGCCTTCTTGTCCAGGTATAAACATTGGGAACATGAACAAACAACTATCTAAACACTGTAATGAACCTTAAAAGCTTAGGAACATTGATTGTCTCTCAACTATGTTATGGAAGTGTTAGGATTTCCAAGCTGGTTAATGTGTTTATTCTTCCATTTCAATTGTATTCTGCTTTGTATTTCACACATTTACCATTCTAGGCTCCTTCAAGTTAACAACATAGGATTCACACACTGTTAAATGTGCTCTAAACTCGAATTCTGTAATTCCTGGATCTAAGATACCTTTTCTACACCAACAACTCAGTTGGAGAAGTGTTTTATACATGTTCTATGCTAGTTCTCATGTATTTATTGTCATTTTGCCAGAGTTACTGATGTTTTCTTGTAGTTTCTAACATTAGGCCTTCTTGACCATGTATAAACATTGGGAACATCTACAACAACTACCGAAACACGGTTATGAACCTGAAAAACTCGGGAACATTGTCTCTCAACTACGTTATAGAGTTTAATGATACATTTCCGTGAAGTGTAAGGCTTTCCAAAGCAGGTTAATGTGTTTATTCCTCTATTTCAAGTGTATTCTGCCTTGTATTTCACTCATTTACCATTCTAGGCGCCTTCAAGTTAACAACGTAGGATTCATACACTGTTTAATGTGCTCTAAACTCGAATTCTGGAATTCCTGGATCTAAGATACCTTTTCTACACCAACAACTCAGTTGGAGAAGTGTTTTATACATGTTCTATGCTAGTTCTCAGGTATTTATTGTCATTTTGCCAGAGTTACTGATGTTTTCTTGTAGTTTCTAAGATTAGGCCTTCTTGTTCAGGTATAAACATTGGGAACATGAACAAACAACTATCTAAACACTGTAATGAACCTGAAAAGCTTAGGAACATTGATTGTCTTTCAACTATGTTATGGAAGTGTTAGGATTTCCAAGCTGGTTAATGTGTTTATTCTTCCAATTCAAGTGTATTCTGCTTTGTATTTTACACATTTACCATTCTAGGCTCCTTCAAGTTAACAACGTAGGATTCACACACTGTTAAAGGTGCTCTAAACTCGAATTCTGTAATTCCTGGATCTAAGATACCTTTTCTACACCAACAACTCAGTTGGAGAAGTGTTTTATACATGTTCTATGCTAGTTCTCATGTATTTATTGACATTTTGCCAGAGTTACTGATGTTTTCTTGTAGTTTCTAACTTTAGGCCTTCTTGACCAGGTATAAACATTGGGAACATCTAGAAACAACTACCTAAACACGGTTATGAATCTGGAAAACTCGGGAACATTGTCTCTCAACTACGTTATAGAGTTTAATGGTACATTTTCCTGAAGTGTAAGGCTTTCCAAAGCAGGTTAATGTGTTTATTCCTCTATTTCAAGTGTATTCTGCCTTGTATTTCACTCATTTACCATTCTAGGCGCCTTCAAGTTAACAACGTAGGATTCATACACTGTTTAATGTGCTCTAAACTCGAATTCTGGAATTCCTGGATCTAAGATACCTTTTCTACACCAACAACTCAGTTGGAGAAGTGTTTTATACATGTTCTATGCTAGTTCTCAGGTATTTATTGTCATTTTGCCAGAGTTACTGATGTTTTCTTGTAGTTTCTAAGATTAGGCCTTCTTGTTCAGGTATAAACATTGGGAACATGAACAAACAACTATCTAAACACTGTAATGAACCTGAAAAGCTTAGGAACATTGATTGTCTTTCAACTATGTTATGGAAGTGTTAGGATTTCCAAGCTGGTTAATGTGTTTATTCTTCCAATTCAAGTGTATTCTGCTTTGTATTTTACACATTTACCATTCTAGGCTCCTTCAAGTTAACAACGTAGGATTCACACACTGTTAAAGGTGCTCTAAACTCGAATTCTGTAATTCCTGGATCTAAGATACCTTTTCTACACCAACAACTCAGTTGGAGAAGTGTTTTATACATGTTCTATGCTAGTTCTCATGTATTTATTGTCATTTTGCCAGAGTTACTGATGTTTTCTTGTAGTTTCTAAGATTAGGCCTTCTTGTCCAGGTATAAACATTGGGAACATGAACAAACAACTATCTAAACACTGTAATGAACCTTAAAAGCTTAGGAACATTGATTGTCTCTCAACTATGTTATGGAAGTGTTAGGATTTCCAAGCTGGTTAATGTGTTTATTCTTCCATTTCAATTGTATTCTGCTTTGTATTTCACACATTTACCATTCTAGGCTCCTTCAAGTTAACAACATAGGATTCACACACTGTTAAATGTGCTCTAAACTCGAATTCTGTAATTCCTGGATCTAAGATACCTTTTCTACACCAACAACTCAGTTGGAGAAGTGTTTTATACATGTTCTATGCTAGTTCTCATGTATTTATTGTCATTTTGCCAGAGTTACTGATGTTTTCTTGTAGTTTCTAACATTAGGCCTTCTTGACCATGTATAAACATTGGGAACATCTACAACAACTACCGAAACACGGTTATGAACCTGAAAAACTCGGGAACATTGTCTCTCAACTACGTTATAGAGTTTAATGATACATTTCCGTGAAGTGTAAGGCTTTCCAAAGCAGGTTAATGTGTTTATTCCTCTATTTCAAGTGTATTCTGCCTTGTATTTCACTCATTTACCATTCTAGGCGCCTTCAAGTTAACAACGTAGGATTCATACACTGTTTAATGTGCTCTAAACTCGAATTCTGGAATTCCTGGATCTAAGATACCTTTTCTACACCAACAACTCAGTTGGAGAAGTGTTTTATACATGTTCTATGCTAGTTCTCAGGTATTTATTGTCATTTTGCCAGAGTTACTGATGTTTTCTTGTAGTTTCTAAGATTAGGCCTTCTTGTTCAGGTATAAACATTGGGAACATGAACAAACAACTATCTAAACACTGTAATGAACCTGAAAAGCTTAGGAACATTGATTGTCTTTCAACTATGTTAAGGAAGTGTTAGGATTTCCAAGCTGGTTAATGTGTTTATTCTTCCAATTCAAGTGTATTCTGCTTTGTATTTTACACATTTACCATTCTAGGCTCCTTCAAGTTAACAACGTAGGATTCACACACTGTTAAAGGTGCTCTAAACTCGAATTCTGTAATTCCTGGATCTAAGATACCTTTTCTACACCAACAACTCAGTTGGAGAAGTGTTTTATACATGTTCTATGCTAGTTCTCATGTATTTATTGACATTTTGCCAGAGTTACTGATGTTTTCTTGTAGTTTCTAACTTTAGGCCTTCTTGACCAGGTATAAACATTGGGAACATCTAGAAACAACTACCTAAACACGGTTATGAATCTGGAAAACTCGGGAACATTGTCTCTCAACTACGTTATAGAGTTTAATGGTACATTTTCCTGAAGTGTAAGGCTTTCCAAAGCTGGTTAATGTGTTTATTCCTCTATTTCAAGTGTATTCTGCCCTGTATTTCACTGATTTACCAATCTAGGCTCCATCAAGTTAACAACGTAGGATTCACATACTGTTAAATGTGCTCTAAACTCGAATTCTGTAATTCCTGGATCTAAGATACCTTTTCTACACCAACAACTCAGTTAGAGAAGTGTTTTATACATGTTCTATGCTAGTTCTCATGTATTTATTGTCATTTTGCCAGAGTTACTGATGTTTTCTTGTAGTTTCTAAGATTAGGCCTTCTTGTCCAGGTATAAACATTGGGAACATGAACAAACAACTATCTAAACACTGTAATGAACCTTAAAAGCTTAGGAACATTGATTGTCTCTCAACTATGTTATGGAAGTGTTAGGATTTCCAAGCTGGTTAATGTGTTTATTCTTCCATTTCAATTGTATTCTGCTTTGTATTTCACACATTTACCATTCTAGGCTCCTTCAAGTTAACAACATAGGATTCACACACTGTTAAATGTGCTCTAAACTCGAATTCTGTAATTCCTGGATCTAAGATACCTTTTCTACACCAACAACTCAGTTGGAGAAGTGTTTTATACATGTTCTATGCTAGTTCTCATGTATTTATTGTCATTTTGCCAGAGTTACTGATGTTTTCTTGTAGTTTCTAACATTAGGCCTTCTTGACCATGTATAAACATTGGGAACATCTACAACAACTACCGAAACAGGGTTATGAACCTGAAAAACTCGGGAACATTGTCTCTCAACTACGTTATAGAGTTTAATGATACATTTCCGTGAAGTGTAAGGCTTTCCAAAGCAGGTTAATGTGTTTATTCCTCTATTTCAAGTGTATTCTGCCTTGTATTTCACTCATTTACCATTCTAGGCGCCTTCAAGTTAACAACGTAGGATTCATACACTGTTTAATGTGCTCTAAACACGAATTCTGTAATTCCTGGATCTAAGATACCTTTTCTACACCAACAACTCAGTTAGAGAAGTGTTTTATACATGTTCTATGCTAGTTCTCATGTATTTATTGTCATTTTGCCAGAGTTACTGATGTTTTCTTGTAGTTTCTAAGATTAGGCCTTCTTGTCCAGGTATAAACATTGGGAACATGAACAAACAACTATCTAAACACTGTAATGAACCTTAAAAGCTTAGGAACATTGATTGTCTCTCAACTATGTTATGGAAGTGTTAGGATTTCCAAGCTGGTTAATGTGTTTATTCTTCCATTTCAATTGTATTCTGCTTTGTATTTCACACATTTACCATTCTAGGCTCCTTCAAGTTAACAACATAGGATTCACACACTGTTAAATGTGCTCTAAACTCGAATTCTGTAATTCCTGGATCTAAGATACCTTTTCTACACCAACAACTCAGTTGGAGAAGTGTTTTATACATGTTCTATGCTAGTTCTCATGTATTTATTGTCATTTTGCCAGAGTTACTTATGTTTTCTTGTAGTTTCTAACATTAGGCCTTCTTGACCAGGTATAAACATTGGGAACATCTACAACAACTACCGAAACACGGTTATGAACCTGAAAAACTCGGGAACATTGTCTCTCAACTACGTTATAGAGTTTAATGATACATTTCCCTGAAGTGTAAGGCTTTCCAAAGCAGGTTAATGTGTTTATTCCTCTATTTCAAGTGTATTCTGCCTTGTATTTCACTGATTTACCATTCTAGGCTCCTTCAAGTTAACAACGTAGTATTCACACACTGTTAAATGTGCTCTAAACACGAATTCTGTAATTCCTGGATCTAAGATACCTTTTCTACACCAACAACTCAGTTAGAGAAGTGTTTTATACATGTTCTATGCTAGTTCTCATGTATTTATTGTCATTTTGCCAGAGTTACTGATGTTTTCTTGTAGTTTCTAAGATTAGGCCTTCTTGTCCAGATATAAACATTGGGAACATGAACAAACAACTATCTAAACACTGTAATGAACCTTAAAAGCTTAGGAACATTGATTGTCTCTCAACTATGTTATGGAAGTGTTAGGATTTCCAAGCTGGTTAATGTGTTTATTCTTCCATTTCAATTGTATTCTGCTTTGTATTTCACACATTTACCATTCTAGGCTCCTTCAAGTTAACAACATAGGATTCACACACTGTTAAATGTGCTCTAAACTCGAATTCTGTAATTCCTGGATCTAAGATACCTTTTCTACACCAACAACTCAGTTGGAGAAGTGTTTTATACATGTTCTATGCTAGTTCTCATGTATTTATTGTCATTTTGCCAGAGTTACTGATGTTTTCTTGTAGTTTCGAATATTAGGCCTTCTTGACCAGGTATAAACATTGGGAACATCTACAACAACTACCGAAACACGGTTATGAACCTGAAAAACTCGGGAACATTGTCTCTCAACTACGTTATAGAGTTTAATGATACATTTCCGTGAAGTGTAAGGCTTTCCAAAACAGGTTAATGTGTTTATTCCTCTATTTCAAGTGTATTCTGCCTTGTATTTCACTCATTTACCATTCTAGGCTCCTTCAAGTTAACAACATAGGATTCACACACTGTTCAATGTGCTCTAAACTCGAATTCTGTAATTCCTGGATCTAAGATACCTTTTCTACACCAACAACTCAGTTGGAGAAGTGTTTTATACATGTTCTATGCTAGTTCTCATGTATTTATTTTCATTTTGCCAGAGTTACTGATGTTTTCTTGTAGTTTCTAAGATTAGGCCTTCTTGTTCAGGTATAAACATTGGGAACATGAACAAACAACTATCTAAACACTGTAATGAACCTTAAAAGCTTAGGAACATTGATTGTCTCTCAACTATGTTATGGAAGTGTTAGGATTTCCAAGCTGGTTAATGTGTTTATTCTTCCATTTCAATTGTATTCTGCTTTGTATTTCACACATTTACCATTCTAGGCTCCTTCAAGTTAACAACATAGGATTCACACACTGTTAAATGTGCTCTAAACTCGAATTCTGTAATTCCTGGATCTAAGATACCTTTTCTACACCAACAACTCAGTTGGAGAAGTGTTTTATACATGTTCTATGCTAGTTCTCATGTATTTATTGTCATTTTGCCAGAGTTACTGATGTTTTCTTGTAGTTTCAAACATTAGGCCTTCTTGACCAGGTATAAACATTGGGAACATCTACAACAACTACCGAAACACGGTTATGAACCTGAAAAACTCGGGAACATTGTCTCTCAACTACGTTATAGAGTTTAATGATACATTTCCGTGAAGTGTAAGGCTTTCCAAAGCAGGTTAATGTGTTTAATCCTCTATTTCAAGTGTATTCTGCCTTGTATTTCACTCATTTACCATTCTAGGCGTCTTCAAGTTAACAACGTAGGATTCATACACTGTTTAATGTGCTCTAAACTCGAATTCTGTAATTCCTGGATCTAAGATACCTTTTCTACACCAACGACTCAGTTGGAGAAGTGTTTTATACATGTTCTATGCTAGTTCTCATGTATTTATTGTCATTTTGCCAGAGTTACTGATGTTTTCTTGTAGTTTCTAACATTAGGCCTTCTTGACCAGGTATAAACATTGGGAACATCTACAACAACTACCGAAACACGGTTATGAACCTGAAAAACTCGGGAACATTGTCTCTCAACTACGTTATAGAGTTTAATGATACATTTCCGTGAAGTGTAAGGCTTTCCAAAGCAGGTTAATGTGTTTATTCCTCTATTTCAAGTGTATTCTGCCTTGTATTTCACTCATTTACCATTCTAGGCTCCTTCAAGTTAACAACGTAGTATTCACACACTGTTAAATGTGCTCTAAACTCGAATTCTGTAATTCCTGGATCTAAGATACCTTTTCTACACCAACAACTCAGTTGGAGAAGTGTTTTATACATGTTCTATGCTAGTTCTCATGTATTTATTGTCATTTTGCCAGAGTTACTGATGTTTTCTTGTAGTTTCTAAGATTAGGCCTTCTTGTCCAGGTATAAACATTGGGAACATGAACAAACAACTATCTAAACACTGTAATGAACCTTAAAAGCTTAGGAACATTGATTGTCTCTCAACTATGTTATGGAAGTGTTAGGATTTCCAAGCTGGTTAATGTGTTTATTCTTCCATTTCAATTGTATTCTGCTTTGTATTTCACACATTTACCGTTCTAGGCTCCTTCAAGTTAACAACATAGGATTCACACACTGTTAAATGTGCTCTAAACTCGAATTCTGTAATTCCTGGATCTAAGATACCTTTTCTACACCAACAACTCAGTTGGAGAAGTGTTTTATACATGTTCTATGCTAGTTCTCATGTATTTATTGTCATTTTGCCAGAGTTACTGATGTTTTCTTGTAGTTTCTAACATTAGGCCTTCTTGACCAAGTATAAACATTGGGAACATCTACAACAACTACCGAAACACGGTTATGAACCTGAAAAACTCGGGAACATTGTCTCTCAACTACGTTATAGAGTTTAATGATACATTTCCGTGAAGTGTAAGGCTTTCCAAAGCAGGTTAATGTGTTTATTCCTCTATTTCAAGTGTATTCTGCCTTGTATTTCACTCATTTACCATTCTAGGCGCCTTCAAGTTAACAACGTAGGATTCATACACTGTTTAATGTGCTCTAAACTCGAATTCTGGAATTCCTGGATCTAAGATACTTTTTCTACAGCAACAACTCAGTTGGAGAAGTGTTTTATACATGTTCTATGCTAGTTCTCATGTATTTATTGTCATTTTGCCAGAGTTACTGATGTTTTCTTGTAGTTTCTAAGATTAGGCCTTCTTGTTCAGGTATAAACATTGGGAACATGAACAAACAACTATCTAAACACTGTAATGAACCTGAAAAGCTTAGGAACATTGATTGTCTCTCAACTATGTTATGGAAGTGTTAGGATTTCCAAGCTGGTTAATGTGTTTATTCTTCCAATTCAAGTGTATTCTGCTTTGTATTTTACACATTTACCATTCTAGGCTCCTTCAAGTTAACAACGTAGGATTCACACACTGTTAAAGGTGCTCTAAACTCGAATTCTGTAATTCGTGGATCTAAGATACCTTTTCTACACCAACAACTCAGTTGGAGAAGTGTTTTATACATGTTCTATGCTAGTTCTCATGTATTTATTGACATTTTGCCAGAGTTACTGATGTTTTCTTGTAGTTTCTAACATTAGGTCTTCTTGACCAGGTATAAACATTGGGAACATCTACAACAACTACCGAAACACGGTTATGAACCTGAAAAACTCGGGAACATTGTCTCTCAACTACGTTATAGAGTTTAAAGATACATTTCCGTGAAGTGTAAGGCTTTCCAAAGCAGGTTAATGTGTTTATTCCTCTATTTCAAGTGTATTCTGCCTTGTATTTCACTGATTTACCATTCTAGGCTCCTTCAAGTTAACAACGTAGTATTCACACACTGTTAAATGTGCTCTAAACTCGAATTCTGTAATTCCTGGATCTAAGATACCTTCTCTACACCAACAATTCAGTTGGAGAAGTGTTTTATACATGTTCTATGCTAGTTCTCATGTATTTATTGTCATTTTGCCAGAGTTACTGATGTTTTCTTGTAGTTTCTAAGATTAGGCCTTCTTGTCCAGGTATAAACATTGGGAACATGAACAAACAACTATCTAAACACTGTAATGAACCTTAAAAGCTTAGGAACATTGATTGTCTCTCAACTATGTTATGGAAGTTTCAGGATTTCCAAGCTGGTTAATGTGTTTATTCTTCCATTTCAATTGTATTCTGCTTTGTATTTCACACATTTACCATTCTAGGCTCCTTCAAGTTAACAACATAGGATTCACACACTGTTAAATGTGCTCTAAACTCGAATTCTGTAATTCCTGGATCTAAGATACCTTTTCTACACCAACAACTCAGTTGGAGAAGTGTTTTATACATGTTCTATGCTAGCTCTCATGTATTTATTGTCATTTTGCCAGAGTTACTGATGTTTTCTTGTAGTTTCTAACATTACGCCTTCTTGACCAGGTATAAACATTGGGAACATCTACAACAACTACCGAAACACGGTTATGAACCTGAAAAACTCGGGAACATTGTCTCTCAACTACGTTATAGAGTTTAATGATACATTTCCCTGAAGTGTAAGGCTTTCCAAAGCAGGTTAATGTGTTTATTCCTCTATTTCAAGTGTATTCTGCCTTGTATTTCACTGATTTACCATTCTAGGCTCCTTCAAGTTAACAACGTAGTATTCACACACTATTAAATGTGCTCTAAACACAAATTCTGTAATTCCTGGATCTAAGATACCTTTTCTACACCAACAACTCAGTTAGAGAAGTGTTTTATACATGTTCTATGCTAGTTCTCATGTATTTATTGTCATTTTGCCAGAGTTACTGATGTTTTCTTGTAGTTTCTAAAATTAGGCCTTCTTGTCCAGGTATAAACATTGGGAACATGAACAAACAACTATCTAAACACTGTAATGAACCTTAAAAGCTTAGGAACATTGATTGTCTCTCAACTATGTTATGGAAGTGTTAGGATTTCCAAGCTGGTTAATGTGTTTATTCTTCCATTTCAATTGTATTCTGCTTTGTATTTCACACATTTACCGTTCTAGGCTCCTTCAAGTTAACAACATAGGATTCACACACTGTTAAATGTGCTCTAAACTCGAATTCTGTAATTCCTGGATCTAAGATACCTTTTCTACACCAACAACTCAGTTGGAGAACTGTTTTATACATGTTCTATGCTAGTTCTCATGTATTTATTGTCATTTTGCCAGAGTTACTGATGTTTTCTTGTAGTTTCTAACATTAGGCCTTCTTGACCAAGTATAAACATTGGGAACATCTACAACAACTACCGAAACACGGTTATGAACCTGAAAAACTCGGGAACATTGTCTCTCAACTACGTTATAGAGTTTAATGATACATTTCCGTGAAGTGTAAGGCTTTCCAAAGCAGGTTAATGTGTTTATTCCTCTATTTCAAGTGTATTCTGCCTTGTATTTCACTCATTTACCATTCTAGGCGCCTTCAAGTTAACAACGTAGGATTCATACACTGTTTAATGTGCTCTAAACTCGAATTCTGGAATTCCTGGATCTAAGATACTTTTTCTACACCAACAACTCAGTTGGAGAAGTGTTTTATACATGTTCTATGCTAGTTCTCATGTATTTATTGTCATTTTGCCAGAGTTACTGATGTTTTCTTGTAGTTTCTAAGATTAGGCCTTCTTGTTCAGGTATAAACATTGGGAACATGAACAAACAACTACCTAAACACTGTAATGAACCTGAAAAGCTTAGGAACATTGATTGTCTCTCAACTATGTTATGGAAGTGTTAGGATTTCCAAGCTGGTTAATGTGTTTATTCTTCCAATTCAAGTGTATTCTGCTTTGTATTTTACACATTTACCATTCTAGGCTCCTTCAAGTTAACAACGTAGTATTCACACACTGTTAAATGTGCTCTAAACTCGAATTCTGTAATTCCTGGATCTAAGATACCTTTTCTACACCAACAACTCAGTTGGAGAAGTGTTTTATACATGTTCTATGCTAGTTCTCATGTATTTATTGTCATTTTGCCAGAGTTACTGATGTTTTCTTGTAGTTTCTAACATTAGGCCTTCTTGACCATGTATAAACATTGGGAACATCTACAACAACTACCGAAACACGGTTATGAACCTGAAAAACTCGGGAACATTGTCTCTCAACTACGTTATAGAGTTTAATGATACATTTCCGTGAAGTGTAAGGCTTTCCAAAGCAGGTTAATGTGTTTATTCCTCTATTTCAAGTGTATTCTGCCTTGTATTTCACTCATTTACCATTCTAGGCGCCTTCAAGTTAACAACGTAGGATTCATACACTGTTTAATGTGCTCTAAACTCGAATTCTGAAATTCCTGGATCTAAGATACCTTTTCTACACCAACAACTCAGTTGGAGAAGTGTTTTATACATGTTCTATGCTAGTTCTCATGTATTTATTGTCATTTTGCCAGAGTTACTGATGTTTTCTTGTAGTTTCTAAGATTAGGCCTTCTTGTTCAGGTATAAACATTGGGAACATGAACAAACAACTATCTAAACACTGTAATGAACCTGAAAAGCTTAGGAACATTGATTGTCTCTCAACTATGTTATGGAAGTGTTAGGATTTCCAAGCTGGTTAATGTGTTTATTCTTCCAATTCAAGTGTATTCTGCTTTGTATTTTACACATTTACCATTCTAGGCTCCTTCAAGTTAACAACGTAGGATTCACACACTGTTAAAGGTGCTCTAAACTCGAATTCTGTAATTCCTGGATCTAAGATAACTTTTCTACACCAACAACTCAGTTGGAGAAGTGTTTTATACATGTTCTATGCTAGTTCTCATGTATTTATTGACATTTTGCCAGAGTTACTGATGTTTTCTTGTAGTTTCTAACTTTAGGCCTTCTTGACCAGGTATAAACATTGGGAACATCTAGAAACAACTACCTAAACACGGTTATGAATCTGGAAAACTCGGGAACATTGTCTCTCAACTACGTTATAGAGTTTAATGGTACATTTCCCTGAAGTGTAAGGCTTTCCAAAGCTGGTTAATGTGTTTATTCCTCTATTTCAAGTGTATTCTGCCCTGTATTTCACTGATTTACCAATCTAGGCTCCTTCAAGTTAACAACGTAGGATTCACACACTGTTAAATGTGCTCTAAACTCGAATTCTGTAATTCCTGGATCTAAGATACCTTTTCTACACCAACAACTCAGTTGCAGAAGTGTTTTATACATGTTCTATGCTAGTTCTCATGTATTTATTGTCATTTTGCCAGAGTTACTGATGTTTTCTTGTAGTTTCTAAGATTAGGCCTTCTTGTCCAGGTATAAACATTGGGAACATGAACAAACAACTATCTAAACACTGTAATGAACCTTAAAAGCTTAGGAACATTGATTGTCTCTCAACTATGTTATGGAAGTTTCAGGATTTCCAAGCTGGTTAATGTGTTTATTCTTCCATTTCAATTGTATTCTGCTTTGTATTTCACACATTTACCATTCTAGGCTCCTTCAAGTTAACAACATAGGATTCACACACTGTTAAATGTGCTCTAAACTCGAATTCTGTAATTCCTGGATCTAAGATACCTTTTCTACACCAACAACTCAGTTGGAGAAGTGTTTTATACATGTTCTATGCTAGCTCTCATGTATTTATTGTCATTTTGCCAGAGTTACTGATGTTTTCTTGTAGTTTCTAACATTACGCCTTCTTGACCAGGTATAAACATTGGGAACATCTACAACAACTACCGAAACACGGTTATGAACCTGAAAAACTCGGGAACATTGTCTCTCAACTACGTTATAGAGTTTAATGATACATTTCCCTGAAGTGTAAGGCTTTCCAAAGCAGGTTAATGTGTTTATTCCTCTATTTCAAGTGTATTCTGCCTTGTATTTCACTGATTTACCATTCTAGGCTCCTTCAAGTTAACAACGTAGTATTCACACACTATTAAATGTGCTCTAAACACGAATTCTGTAATTCCTGGATCTAAGATACCTTTTCTACACCAACAACTCAGTTAGAGAAGTGTTTTATACATGTTCTATGCTAGTTCTCATGTATTTATTGTCATTTTGCCAGAGTTACTGATGTTTTCTTGTAGTTTCTAAAATTAGGCCTTCTTGTCCAGGTATAAACATTGGGAACATGAACAAACAACTATCTAAACACTGTAATGAACCTTAAAAGCTTAGGAACATTGATTGTCTCTCAACTATGTTATGGAAGTGTTAGGATTTCCAAGCTGGTTAATGTGTTTATTCTTCCATTTCAATTGTATTCTGCTTTGTATTTCACACATTTACCGTTCTAGGCTCCTTCAAGTTAACAACATAGGATTCACACACTGTTAAATGTGCTCTAAACTCGAATTCTGTAATTCCTGGATCTAAGATACCTTTTCTACACCAACAACTCAGTTGGAGAACTGTTTTATACATGTTCTATGCTAGTTCTCATGTATTTATTGTCATTTTGCCAGAGTTACTGATGTTTTCTTGTAGTTTCTAACATTAGGCCTTCTTGACCAAGTATAAACATTGGGAACATCTACAACAACTACCGAAACACGGTTATGAACCTGAAAAACTCGGGAACATTGTCTCTCAACTACGTTATAGAGTTTAATGATACATTTCCGTGAAGTGTAAGGCTTTCCAAAGCAGGTTAATGTGTTTATTCCTCTATTTCAAGTGTATTCTGCCTTGTATTTCACTCATTTACCATTCTAGGCGCCTTCAAGTTAACAACGTAGGATTCATACACTGTTTAATGTGCTCTAAACTCTAATTCTGGAATTCCTGGATCTAAGATACTTTTTCTACACCAACAACTCAGTTGGAGAAGTGTTTTATACATGTTCTATGCTAGTTCTCATGTATTTATTGTCATTTTGCCAGAGTTACTGATGTTTTCTTGTAGTTTCTAAGATTAGGCCTTCTTGTTCAGGTATAAACATTGGGAACATGAACAAACAACTACCTAAACACTGTAATGAACCTGAAAAGCTTAGGAACATTGATTGTCTCTCAACTATGTTATGGAAGTGTTAGGATTTCCAAGCTGGTTAATGTGTTTATTCTTCCAATTCAAGTGTATTCTGCTTTGTATTTTACACATTTACCATTCTAGGCTCCTTCAAGTTAACAACGTAGTATTCACACACTGTTAAATGTGCTCTAAACTCGAATTCTGTAATTCCTGGATCTAAGATACCTTTTCTACACCAACAACTCAGTTGGAGAAGTGTTTTATACATGTTCTATGCTAGTTCTCATGTATTTATTGTCATTTTGCCAGAGTTACTGATGTTTTCTTGTAGTTTCTAACATTAGGCCTTCTTGACCATGTATAAACATTGGGAACATCTACAACAACTACCGAAACACGGTTATGAACCTGAAAAACTCGGGAACATTGTCTCTCAACTACGTTATAGAGTTTAATGATACATTTCCGTGAAGTGTAAGGCTTTCCAAAGCAGGTTAATGTGTTTATTCCTCTATTTCAAGTGTATTCTGCCTTGTATTTCACTCATTTACCATTCTAGGCGCCTTCAAGTTAACAACGTAGGATTCATACACTGTTTAATGTGCTCTAAACTCGAATTCTGAAATTCCTGGATCTAAGATACCTTTTCTACACCAACAACTCAGTTGGAGAAGTGTTTTATACATGTTCTATGCTAGTTCTCATGTATTTATTGTCATTTTGCCAGAGTTACTGATGTTTTCTTGTAGTTTCTAAGATTAGGCCTTCTTGTTCAGGTATAAACATTGGGAACATGAACAAACAACTATCTAAACACTGTAATGAACCTGAAAAGCTTAGGAACATTGATTGTCTCTCAACTATGTTATGGAAGTGTTAGGATTTCCAAGCTGGTTAATGTGTTTATTCTTCCAATTCAAGTGTATTCTGCTTTGTATTTTACACATTTACCATTCTAGGCTCCTTCAAGTTAACAACGTAGGATTCACACACTGTTAAAGGTGCTCTAAACTCGAATTCTGTAATTCCTGGATCTAAGATAACTTTTCTACACCAACAACTCAGTTGGAGAAGTGTTTTATACATGTTCTATGCTAGTTCTCATGTATTTATTGACATTTTGCCAGAGTTACTGATGTTTTCTTGTAGTTTCTAACTTTAGGCCTTCTTGACCAGGTATAAACATTGGGAACATCTAGAAACAACTACCTAAACACGGTTATGAATCTGGAAAACTCGGGAACATTGTCTCTCAACTACGTTATAGAGTTTAATGGTACATTTCCCTGAAGTGTAAGGCTTTCCAAAGCTGGTTAATGTGTTTATTCCTCTATTTCAAGTGTATTCTGCCCTGTATTTCACTGATTTACCAATCTAGGCTCCTTCAAGTTAACAACGTAGGATTCACACACTGTTAAATGTGCTCTAAACTCGAATTCTGTAATTCCTGGATCTAAGATACCTTTTCTACACCAACAACTCAGTTGCAGAAGTGTTTTATACATGTTCTATGCTAGTTCTCATGTATTTATTGTCATTTTGCCAGAGTTACTGATGTTTTCTTGTAGTTTCTAAGATTAGGCCTTCTTGTCCAGGTATAAACATTGGGAACATGAACAAACAACTATCTAAACACTGTAATGAACCTTAAAAGCTTAGGAACATTGATTGTCTCTCAACTATGTTATGGAAGTGTTAGGATTTCCAAGCTGGTTAATGTGTTTATTCTTCCATTTCAATTGTATTCTGCTTTGTATTTCACACATTTACCATTCTAGGCTCCTTCAAGTTAACAACATAGGATTCACACACTGTTAAATGTGCTCTAAACTCGAATTCTGTAATTCCTGGATCTAAGATACCTTTTCTACACCAACAACTCAGTTGGAGAAGTGATTTATACATGTTCTATGCTAGTTCTCATGTATTTATTGTCATTTTGCCAGAGTTACTGATGTTTTCTTGTAGTTTCTAACATTAGGCCTTCTTGACCATGTATAAACATTGGGAACATCTACAACAACTACCGAAACACAGTTATGAACCTGAAAAACTCGGGAACATTGTCTCTCAACTACGTTATAGAGTTTAATGATACATTTCCGTGAAGTGTAAGGCTTTCCAAAGCAGGTTAATGTGTTTATTCCTCTATTTCAAGTGTATTCTGCCTTGTATTTCACTCATTTACCATTCTAGGCGCCTTCAAGTTAACAACGTAGGATTCATACACTGTTTAATGTGCTCTAAACACGAATTCTGTAATTCCTGGATCTAAGATACCTTTTCTACACCAACAACTCAGTTAGAGAAGTGTTTTATACATGTTCTATGCTAGTTCTCATGTATTTATTGTCATTTTGCCAGAGTTACTGATGTTTTCTTGTAGTTTCTAAGATTAGGCCTTCTTGTCCAGGTATAAACATTGGGAACATGAACAAACAACTATCTAAACACTGTAATGAACCTTAAAAGCTTAGGAACATTGATTGTCTCTCAACTATGTTATGGAAGTGTTAGGATTTCCAAGCTGGTTAATGTGTTTATTCTTCCATTTCAATTGTATTCTGCTTTGTATTTCACACATTTACCATTCTAGGCTCCTTCAAGTTAACAACATAGGATTCACACACTGTTAAATGTGCTCTAAACTCGAATTCTGTAATTCCTGGATCTAAGATACCTTTTCTACACCAACAACTCAGTTGGAGAAGTGTTTTATACATGTTCTATGCTAGTTCTCATGTATTTATTGTCATTTTGCCAGAGTTACTGATGTTTTCTTGTAGTTTCTAACATTAGGCCTTCTTGACCAGGTATAAACATTGGGAATATCTACAACAACTACCGAAACACGGTTATGAACCTGAAAAACTCGGGAACATTGTCTCTCAACTACGTTATAGAGTTTAATGATACATTTCCGTGAAGTGTAAGGCTTTCCAAAGCAGGTTAATGTGTTTGTTCCTCTATTTCAAGTGTATTCTGCCTTGTATTTCACTCATTTACCATTCTAGGCGCCTTCAAGTTAACAACGTAGGATTCATACACTGTTTAATGTGCTCTAAACTCGAATTCTGAAATTCCTGGATCTAAGATACCTTTTCTACACCAAGAACTCAGTTGGAGAAGTGTTTTATACATGTTCTATGCTAGTTCTCATGTATTTATTGTCATTTTGACAGAGTTACTGATGTTTTCTTGTAGTTTCTAACTTTAGGCCTTCTTGACCAGGTATAAACATTGGGAATATCTACAAACAACTACCTAAACACGGTTATGAATCTGGAAAACTCGGAAACATTGTCTCTCAACTACGTTATAGAGTTTAATGATACATTTCCCTGAAGTGTAAGGCTTTCCAAAGCTGGTTAATGTGTTTATTCCTCTATTTCAAGTGTATTCTGTCTTGTATTTCACTCATTTACCATTCTAGGCGCCTTCAAGTTAACAACGTAGGATTCATACACTGTTTAATGTGCTCTAAACTCGAATTCTGGAATTCCTGGATATAAGATACCTTTTCTACATGAACAACTCAGTTGGCGAAGTGTTTTATACATGTTCTATGCTAGTTCTCATGTATTTATTGTCATTTTGCCAGAGTTTCTGAAGTTTTCTTGTAGTTTCTAAGATTAGGCCTTCTTGTTCAGGTATAAACATTGGGAACATGAACAAACAACTATCTAAACACTGTAATGAACCTGAAAAGCTTAGGAACATTGATTGTCTCTCAACTATATTATGGAAGTGTTAGGCTTTCCAAGCTTGTTAATGTGTTTATTCTTCCATTTCAAGTGTATTCTGCCTTGTATTTCACTCATTTACCATTCTAGGCGCCTTCAAGTTAACAACGTAGGATTCATACACTGTTTAATGTGCTCTAAACTCGAATTCTGGAATTCCTGGATCTAAGATACCTTTTCTACACCAACGACTCAGTTGGAGAAGTGTTTTATACATGTTCTATGCTAGTTCTCATGTATTTATTGTCATTTTGCCAGAGTTACTGATGTTTTCTTGTAGTTTCTAACATTAGGCCTTCTTGACCAGGTATAAACATTGGGAACATCTACAAACAACCTCCTAAACACGGTTATGAACCTGGAAAACTCGGGAACATTGTCTCTCAACTACGTTATAGAGTTTAATGATACATTTCCGTTTAGTGTAAGGCTTTCCAAAGCAGGTTAATGTGTTTATTCCTCTATTTCAATTTTATTCTGCCTTGTATTTCACTCATTTACCATTCTAGGCTCCTTCAAGTTAACAACGTAGGATTCACACACTGTTAAATGTGCTCTAAACTCGAATTCTGGAATTCCTGGATCTAAGATACCTTTTCTACACGAACAACTAAGTTGGAGAAGTGTTTTATACATGTTCTATGCTAGTTCTCATGTATTTATTGTCATTTTGCCAGAGTTACTGATTTTTTCTTGTAGTTTCTAAGATTAGGCCTTCTTGTTCAGGTATAAACATTGGGAACATGAACAAACAACTATCTAAACACTGTAATGAACCTTAAAAGCTTAGGAACATTGTCTCTCAACTATGTTATGGAAGTGTTAGGATTTCCAAGCTGGTTAATGTGTTTATTCTTCCATTTCAAGTGTATTCTGCTTTGTATTTCAAACATTTACCATTCTAGGCTCCTTCAAGTTAACAACGTAGGATTCACACACTGTTAAAGGTGCTCTAAACTCGAATTCTGTAATTCCTGGATCTAAGATACCTTTTCTACACCAACAACTCAGTTGGAGAAGTGTTTTATACATGTTCTATGCTAGTTCTCATGTATTTATTGTCATTTTGCCAGAGTTACTGATGTTTTCTTGTAGTTTCTAACTTTAGGCCTTCTTGACCAGGTATAAACATTGGGAACATCTACAAACAACTACCTAAACACGGTTATGAACCTGGAAAACTTGGAAACATTGTCTCTCAACTACGTTATAGAGTTTAATGATACATTTCCCTGAAGTGTAAGGCTTTCCAAAGCTGGTTAATGTGTTTATTCCTCTATTTCAAGTGTATTCTGTCTTGTATTTCACTCATTTACCATTCTAGGCGCCTTCAAGTTAACAACGTAGGATTCACACACTGTTTAATGTGCTCTAAACTCGAATTCTGGAATTCCTGGATCTAAGATACCTTTTCTACATGAACAACTCAGTTGGCGAAGTGTTTTATACATGTTCTATGCTAGTTCTCATGTATTTATTGTCATTTTGCCAGAGTTTCTGAAGTTTCTTGTAGTTTCTAAGATTAGGCCTTCTTGTTCAGGTATAAACATTGGGAACATGAACAAACAACTATCTAAACACTGTAATGAACCTTAAAAGCTTAGGAACATTGTCTCTCAACTATGTTATGGAAGTGTTAGGATTTCCAAGCTGGTTAATGTGTTTATTCTTCCATTTCAAGTGTATTCTGCTTTGTATTTCAAACATTTACCATTCTAGGCTCCTTCAAGTTAACAATGTAGGATTCACACACTGTTAAAGGTGCTCTAAACTCGAATTCTGTAATTCCTGGATCTAAGATACCTTTTCTACACCAACAACTCAGTTGGAGAAGTGTTCTATACATGTTCTATGCTAGTTCTCATGTATTTATTGTCATTTTGCCAGAGTTACTGATGTTTTCTTGTAGTTTCTAACTTTAGGCCTTCTTGATCAGGTATAAACATTGGGAATATCTACAAACAACTACCTAAACACGGTTATGAATCTGGAAAACTCGGAAACATTGTCTCTCAACTACGTTATAGAGTTTAATGATACATTTCCCTGAAGTGTAAGGCTTTCCAAAGCTGGTTAATGTGTTTATTCCTCTATTTCAAGTGTATTCTGTCTTGTATTTCACTCATTTACCATTCTAGGCGCCTTCAAGTTAACAATGTAGGATTCATACACTGTTTAATGTGCTCTAAACTCGAATTCTGGAATTCCTGGATATAAGATACCTTTTCTACATGAACAACTCAGTTGGCGAAGTGTTTTATACATGTTCTATGCTAGTTCTCATGTATTTATTGTCATTTTGCCAGAGTTTCTGAAGTTCTCTTGTAGTTTCTAAGATTAGGCCTTCTTGTTCAGGTATAAACATTGGGAACATGAACAAACAACTATCTAAACACTGTAATGAACCTGAAAAGCTTAGGAACATTGATTGTCTCTCAACTATGTTATGGAAGTGTTAGGATTTCCAAGCTGGTTAATGTGTTTATTCTTCCATTTCAAGTGTATTCTGCTTTGTATTTCACACATTTACCATTCTAGGCTCCTTCAAGTTAACAACGTAGGATTCACACACTATTAAAGGTGCTCTAAACTCGAATTCTGTAATTCCTGGATCTAAGATACCTTTTCTACACCAACAACTCTGTTGGAGAAGTGTTTTATACATGTTCTATGCTAGTTCTCATGTATTTATTGTCATTTTGCCAGAGTTACTGATGTTTTCTTGTAGTTTCTAACTTTAGGCCTTCTTGACCAGGTATAAACATTGGGAACATCTACAAACAACTACCTAAACACGGTTATGAATCTGGAAAACTCGGAAACATTGTCTCTCAACTACGTTATAGAGTTTAATGATACATTTCCCTGAAGTGTAAGGCTTTCCAAAGCTGGTTAACGTGTTTATTCCTCTATTTCAAGTGTATTCTGCCTTGTATTTCACTCATTTACCATTCTAGGCTCCTTCAAGTTAACAACGTGGGATTCACACACTGTTAAATGTGCTCTAAACTCGAATTCTGTAATTCCTGGATCTAAGATACCTTTTCTACACCAACGACTCAGTTGGAGAAGTGTTTTATACATGTTCTATGCTAGTTCTCATGTATTTATTGTTATTTTGCCAGAGTTACTGATGTTTCCTTGTAGTTTCTAACATTAGGCCTTCTTGACCAGGTATAAACATTGGGAACATCTACAAACAACTACCTAAACACGGTTATGAACCTGCAAAACTCGGAAACATTGTCTCTCAACTATGTTATAGAGTTTAATGATACATTTCCTTGAAGTGTAAGGGTTTCCAAAGCAGGTTAATGTGTTTATTCCTCTATTTCAACTGTATTCTGCCTTGTATTTCACTCATTTACCATTCTAATCGCCTTCAAGTTAACAACGTAGGATTCATACACTGTTTAATGTGCTCTAAACTCGAATTCTGGAATTCCTGGATATAAGATACCTTTTCTACACGAACAACTCAGTTGGAGAAGTGTTTTATACATGTTCTATGCTAGTTCTCATGTATTTATTGTCATTTTGCCAGAGTTACTGATGTTTTCTTGTAGTTTCTAAGATTAGGCCTTCTTGTTCAGGTATAAACATTGGGAACATGAACAAACAACTATCTAAACACTGTAATGAACCTGAAAAGCTTAGGAACATTGATTGTCTCTCAACTATATTATGGAAGTGTTAGGCTTTCCAAGCTTGTTAATGTGTTTATTCTTCCATTTCAAGTGTATTCTGCTTTGTATTTTACACATTTACCATTCTAGGCTCCTTCAACTTGACAACGTAGGATTCACACACTGTTAAATGTACTCTAAACTCGAATACTGTAATTCCTGGATCTAAGATACCTTTTCTACACCAACAACTCAGTTGGAGAAGTGTTTTATACATGTTCTATGCTAGTTCTCATGTATTTATTGTCATTTTGCCAGAGTTACTGATGTTTTCTTGTAGTTTCTAACATTAGGCCTTCTTGACCAGGTATAAACATTGGGAACATCTACAAACAACCTCCTAAACACGGTTATGAACCTGGAAAACTCGGGAACATTGTCTCTCAACTACGTTATAGAGTTTAATGATACATTTCCGTGAAGTGTAAGGCTTTCCAAAGCTGGTTAATGTGTTTATTCCTCTATTTCAAGTGTATTCTGCCTTGTATTTCACTCATTTACCATTCTAGGCTCCTTCAAGGTAACAACGTAGTATTCACACACTGTTAAATGTGCTCAAAACTCGAATTCTGTAATTCCTGTATCTAAGATACCTTTTCTACACCAACAACTCAGTTGGAGAAGTGTTTTATACATGTTCTATGCTAGTTCTCAGGTATTTATTGTCATTTTGCCAGAGTTACTGATGTTTTCTTGTAGTTTCTAACATTAGGCCTTCTTGACCAGGTATAAACATTGGAAACATCTACAAACAACTACCTAAACAGGGTTATGAACCTGAAAAACTCGGGAACATTGTCTCTCAACTACGTTATAGAGTTTAATGATACATTTCCGTGAAGTGTAAGGCTTTCCAAAGCAGGTTAATGTGTTTGTTCCTCTATTTCAAGTGTATTCTGCCTTGTATTTCACTCATTTACCATTCTAGGCGCCTTCAAGTTAACAACGTAGGATTCATACACTGTTTAATGTGCTCTAAACTCGAATTCTGGAATTCCTGGATCTAAGATACCTTTTCTACACCAACGACTCAGTTGGAGAAGTGTTTTATACATGTTCTATGCTAGTTCTCATGTATTTATTGTCATTTTGCCAGAGTTACTGATGTTTTCTTGTAGTTTCTAACATTAGGCCTTCTTGACCAGGTATAAACATTGGGAACATCTACAAACAACCTCCTAAACACGGTTATGAACCTGGAAAACTCGGGAACATTGTCTCTCAACTACGTTATAGAGTTTAATGATACATTTCCGTGAAGTGTAAGGCTTTCCAAAGCAGGTTAATGTGTTTATTCCTCTATTTCAATTTTATTCTGCCTTGTATTTCACTCATTTACCATTCTAGGCTCCTTCAAGTTAACAACGTAGGATTCACACACTGTTAAATGTGCTCTAAACTCGAATTCTGGAATTCCTGGATCTAAGATACCTTTTCTACACGAACAACTAAGTTGGAGAAGTGTTTTATACATATTCTATGCTAGTTCTCATGTATTTATTGTCATTTTGCCAGAGTTACTGATGTTTTCTTGTAGTTTCTAAGATTAGGCCTTCTTGTTCAGGTATAAACATTGGGAACATGAACAAACAACTATCTAAACACTGTAATGAACCTTAAAAGCTTAGGAACATTGTCTCTCAACTATGTTATGGAAGTGTTAGGATTTCCAAGCTGGTTAATGTGTTTATTCTTCCATTTCAAGTGTATTCTGCTTTGTATTTCAAACATTTACCATTCTAGGCTCCTTCAAGTTAACAACGTAGGATTCACACACTGTTAAAGGTGCTCTAAACTCGAATTCTGTAATTCCTGGATCTAAGATACCTTTTCTACACCAACAACTCAGTTGGAGAAGTGTTTTATACATGTTCTATGCTAGTTCTCATGTATTTATTGTCATTTTGCCAGAGTTACTGATGTTTTCTTGTAGTTTCTAACTTTAGGCCTTCTTGACCAGGTATAAACATTGGGAATATCTACAAACAACTACCTAAACACGGTTATGAATCTGGAAAACTGGGAAACATTGTCTCTCAACTACGTTATAGAGTTTAATGATACATTTCCCTGAAGTGTAAGGCTTTCCAAAGCTGGTTAATGTGTTTATTCCTCTATTTCAAGTGTATTCTGTCTTGTATTTCACTCATTTACCATTCTAGGCGCCTTCAAGTTAACAACGTAGGATTCATACACTGTTTAATGTGCTCTAAACTCGAATTCTGGAATTCCTGGATATAAGATACCTTTTCTACATGAACAACTCAGTTGGCGAAGTGTTTTATACATGTTCTATGCTAGTTCTCATGTATTTATTGTCATTTTGCCAGAGTTTCTGAAGTTTTCTTGTAGTTTCTAAGATTAGGCCTTCTTGTTCAGGTATAAACATTGGGAACATGAACAAACAACTATCTAAACACTGTAATGAACCTTAAAAGCTTAGGAACATTGTCTCTCAACTATGTTATGGAAGTGTTAGGATTTCCAAGCTGGTTAATGTGTTTATTCTTCCATTTCAAGTGTATTCTGCTTTGTATTTCAAACATTTACCATTCTAGGCTCCTTCAAGTTAACAACGTAGGATTCACACACTGTTAAAGGTGCTCTAAACTCGAATTCTGTAATTCCTGGATCTAAGATACCTTTTCTACACCAACAACTCAGTTGGAGAAGTGTTTTATACATGTTCTATGCTAGTTCTCATGTATTTATTGTCATTTTGCCAGAGTTACTGATGTTTTCTTGTAGTTTCTAACTTTAGGCCTTCTTGACCAGGTATAAACATTGGGAATATCTACAAACAACTACCTAAACACGGTTATGAATCTGGAAAACTCGGAAACATTGTCTCTCAACTACGTTATAGAGTTTAATGATACATTTCCCTGAAGTGTAAGGCTTTCCAAAGCTGGTTAATGTGTTTATTCCTCTATTTCAAGTGTATTCTGTCTTGTATTTCACTCATTTACCATTCTAGGCGCCTTCAAGTTAACAACGTAGGATTCATACACTGTTTAATGTGCTCTAAACTCGAATTCTGGAATTCCTGGATATAAGATACCTTTTCTACATGAACAACTCAGTTGGCGAAGTGTTTTATACATGTTCTATGCTAGTTCTCATGTATTTATTGTCATTTTGCCAGAGTTTCTGAAGTTTTCTTGTAGTTTCTAAGATTAGGCCTTCTTGTTCAGGTATAAACATTGGGAACATGAACAAACAACTATCTAAACACTGTAATGAACCTTAAAAGCTTAGGAACATTGATTGTCTCTCAACTATGTTATGGAAGTGTTAGGATTTCCAAGCTGGTTAATGTGTTTATTCTTCCATTTCAAGTGTATTCTGCTTTGTATTTCACACATTTACCATTCTAGGCTCCTTCAAGTTAACAACGTAGGATTCACACACTGTTAAAGGTGCTCTAAACTCGAATTCTGTAATTCCTGGATCTAAGATACCTTTTCTACACCAACAACTCTGTTGGAGAAGTGTTTTATACATGTTCTATGCTAGTTCTCATGTATTTATTGACATTTTGCCAGAGTTACTGATGTTTTCTTGTAGTTTCTAACTTTAGGCCTTCTTGACCAGGTATAAACATTGGAAACATCTACAAACAACTAACTAAACACGGTTATGAACCTGGAAAACTCGGGAACATTGTCTCTCAACTACGTTATAGAGTTTAATGATACATTTCCCTGAAGTGTAAGGTTTTCCAAAGCTGGTTAATGTGTTTATTCCTCTATTTCAAGTGTATTCTGCCTTGTATTTCACTCATTTACCATTCTAGGCTCCTTCAAGGTAACAACTTAGTATTCACACACTGTTAAATGTGCTCTAAACTCGAATTCTGTAATTCCTGTATCTAAGATACCTTTTCTACACCAACAACTCAGTTGGAGAAGTGTTTTATACATGTTCTATGCTAGTTCTCAGGTATTTATTGTCATTTTGCCAGAGTTACTGATGTTTTCTTGTAGTTTCTAACATTAGGCCTTCTTGACCAGGTATAAACATTGGGAACATCTACAAACAACCTCCTAAACAGGGTTATGAACCTGGAAAACTCGGGAACATTGTCTCTCAACTACGTTATAGAGTTTAATGATACATTTCCGTGAAGTGTAAGGCTTTCTAAAGCAGGTTAATGTGTTTATTCCTATATTTCAAATGTATTCTGCCTTGTATTTCACTCATTTACCATTCTAGGCTCCTTCAAGTTAACAACGTAGGATTCATACACTGTTTAATGTGCTCTAAACTCGAATTCTGGAATTCCTGGATCTAAGATACCTTTTCTACACGAACAACTCAGTTGGAGAAGTGTTTTAAACATGTTCTATGCTAGTTCTCATGTATTTATTGTCATTTTGCCAGAGTTACTGATGTTTTTTTTGTAGTTTCTAAGAAAGGCCTTCTTGTTCAGGTATAAACATTGGGAACATGAACAAACAACTATCGAAACATTCTAATGAACCTGAAAAGCTTAGGAACATTGATTGTCTCTCAACTATGTTATGGAAGTGTTAGGCTTTACAAGCTTGTTAATGTGTTTATTCTTCCATTTCAAGTGTATTCTGCTTTGTATTTCAAACATTTACCATTCTAGGCTCCTTCAAGTTAACAACGTAGGATTCACACACTGTTAAATGTGCTCTAAACTCGAACTCTGTAATTCCTCGATCTAAGATACCTTTTCTTGACGAACAACTCCGTTGGAGAAGTGTTTTATAGATGTTCTATGCTAGTTATCATGTTATTTTATTGTCATTTTGCCAGAGTTACTGATGTTTTCTTGTAGTTTCTAACATTAGGCCTTCTTGACCAGGTATAAACATTGGGAACATCTACAAACAACTACCTAAACACGGTTATAAACGTGGAAAACTCGGGAACATTGTCTCTCAACTACGTTATAGAGTTTAATGATACATTTCCGTGAAGTGTAAGGCTTTCCAAAGCAGGTTAATGTGTTTATTCCTCTATTTCAAGTGTATTCTGCCTCGTATTTCACTCATTTACCATTCTAGGCTCCTTCAAGTTAACAACGTAGGATTCATACACTGTTTAATGTGCTCTAAACTCGAATTCTGGAATTCCTGCATCTAAGATACCTTTTCTACACGAACAACTCAGTTGGAGAAGTGTTTTATACATGTTCTATGCTAGTTCTCATGTATTTATTGTCATTTTGCCAGAGTTACTGATGTTTTCTTGTAGTTTCTAAGATTAGGCCTTCTTGTTCAGGTATAAACATTGTTAACATGTACAAACAACTATCTAAACATTGTAATGAACTTGAAAAGCTTAGGAACATTGATTGTCTCTCAACTATGTTATGGAAGTGTTAGGCTTTACAAGCTGGTTAATGTGTTTATTCTTCCATTTCAAGTGTATTCTGCTTTGTATTTCAAACATTTACCATTTCTAGGCTCCTTCAAGTTAACAACGTAGGATTCATACACTGTTTAATGTGCTCTAAACTCGAATTCTGGAATTCCTGGATCTAAGATAACTTTTCTACACCAACAACTCAGTTGGAGAAGTGTTTTATACATGTTCTATGCTAGTTCTCATGTATTTATTGTCATTTTGCCAGAGTTACTGATGTTTTCTTGTAGTTTCTAACATTAGGCCTTCTTGACCAGGTATAAACATTGGGAACATCTACAAACAACCTCCTAAACACGGTTATGAACCTGGAAAACTCGGGATCATTGTCTCTCAACTACGTTATAGAGTTTAATGATACATTTCCGTGAAGTGTAAGGCTTTCCAAAGCAGGTTAATGTGTTTATTCCTCTATTTCAAGTGTATTCTGCCTCGTATTTCACTCATTTACCATTCTAGGCTCCTTCAAGTTAACAACGTAGGATTCATACACTGTTTAATGTGCTCTAAACTCGAATTCTGGAATTCCTGCATCTAAGATACCTTTTCTACACGAACAACTCAGTTGGAGAAGTGTTTTATACATGTTCTATGCTAGTTCTCATGTATTTATTGTCATTTTGCCAGAGTTACTGATGTTTTCTTGTAGTTTCTAAGATTAGGTCTTCTTGTTCAGGTATAAACATTGGGAACATGAACAAACAACTATCAAAACATTGTAATGAACCTGAAAAGCTTAGGAACATTGATTGTCTCTCAACTATGTTATGGAAGTGTTAGGCTTTACAAGCTGGTTAATGTGTTTATTCTTCCATTTCAAGTGTATTGTGCTTTGTATTTCAAACATTTACCATTCTAGGCTCCTTCAAGTTAACAACGTAGGATGCACACACTGTTAAATGTGCTCTAAACTCGAAATCTGTAATTCCTCGATCTAAGATACCTTTTCTACACGAACAACTCAGTTGGAGAAGTGTTTTATACATGTTCTATGCTAGTTCTCATGTATTTATTGTCATTTTGCCAGAGTTACTGATGTTTTCTTGTAGTTTCTAAGATTAGGCCTTCTTGTTCAGGTATAAACATTGGGAACATGAACAAACAACTATCGAAACATTGTAATGAACCTGAAAAGCTTAGGAACATTGATTGTCTCTCAACTATGTTATGGAAGTGTTAGGCTTTACAAGCTGGTTAATGTGTTTATTCTTCCATTTCAAGTGTATTCTGCTTTGTATTTCAAACATTTACCATTTCTAGGCTCCTTCAAGTTAACAACGTAGGATTCATACACTGTTTAATGTGCTCTAAACTCGAATTCTTGAATTCCTGGATCTAAGATAACTTTTCTACACCAACAGCTCAGTTGGAGAAGTGTTTTATACATGTTCTATGCTAGTTCTCATGTATTTATTGTCATTTTGCCAGAGTTACTGATGTTTCCTTCTAGTTTCTAACATTAGGCCTTCTTGACCAGGTATAAACATTGGGAACATCTACAAACAACCTCCTAAACACGGTTATGAACCTGGAAAACTCGGGAACATTGTCTCTCAACTACGTTATAGAGTTTAATGATACATTTCCGTGAAGTGTAAGGCTTTCCAAAGCAGGTTAATGTGTTTATTCCTCTATTTCAAGTGTATTCTGCCTTGTATTTCACTCATTTACCATTCTAGGCTCCTTGAAGTTAACAACGTAGGATTGATACACTGTTTAATGTGCTCTAAACTCGAATTCTGGAATTCCTGGATCTAAGATACCTTTTCTACACGAACAACTCCGTTGGAGAAGTGTTTTAGACATGTTCTATGCTAGTTCTCATGTATTTATTGTCATTTTGCCAGAGTTACTGATGTTTTCTTGTAGTTTCTAAGATTAGGCCTTCTTGTTCAGGTATAAACATTGGGAACATGAACAAACAACTATCTAAACATTGTAATGAACCTGAAAAGCTTAGGAACATTGATTGCCTCTCAACTATGTTATGGAAGTGTTAGGCTTTCCAAGCTGGTTAATGTGTTTATTCTTCCATTTCAAGTGTATTCTGCTTTGTATTTCAAACATTTACCATTCTAGGCTCCTTCAAGTTAACAACGTAGGATTCACACACTGTTAAATGTGCTCTAAACTCGAATTCTGTAATTCCTCGATCTAAGATACCTTTTCTACACGAACAACTCAGTTGGAGAAGTGTTTTAGACATGTTCTATGCTAGTTCTCATGTATTTATTGTCATTTTGCCAGAGTTACTGATGTTTTCTTGTAGTTTCTAAGATTAGGCCTTCTTGTTCAGGTATAAACATTGGGAACATGAACAAACAACTCTCTAAACACTGTAATGAACCTGAAAAGCTTAGGAACATTGATTGTCTCTCAACTATGTTATGGAAGTGTTAGGCTTTCCAAGCTGATTAATGTGTTTATTCTTCCATTTCAAGTGTATTCTGCTTTGTATTTCAAACATTTACCATTCTAGGCTCCTTCAAGTTAACAACGTAGGATTCACACACTGTTAAATGTGCTCTAAACTCGAATTCTGTAATTCTTCGATCTAAGATACCTTTTCTAGAAGAACAACTCAGTTGAAGAAGTGTTTTATACATGTTCTATGCTAGTTCTCATGTATTTATTGTCATTTTGCCAGAGTTACTGATGTTTTCTTGTAGTTTCTAAGATTAGGCCTTCTTGTTCAGGTATAAACATTGGGAACATGAACAAACAACTATCGAAACATTGTAATGAACTTGAAAAGCTTAGGAACATTGATTGTCTCTCAATTATGTTATGGAAGGGTTAGGCTTTACAATCTGGTTAATGTGTTTATTCTTCCATTTCAAGTATATTCTGCTTTGTATTTCAAAAATTTACCATTCTAGGCTCCTTCAAGTTAACAACGTAGGATTCACACACTGTTAAATGTGCTCTAAACTCGAATTCTGTAATTCCTCGATCTAAGATACCTTTTCTACACGAACAACTCAGTTGGAGAAGTGTTTTAGACATGTTCTATGCTAGTTCTCATGTATTTATTGTCATTTTGCCAGAGTTACTGATGTTTTCTTGTAGTTTCTAAGATTAGGCTTCTTGTTCAGGTATAAAAATTGGGAACATGAACAAACAACTCTCTAAACACTGTAATGAACCTGAAAAGCTTAGGAACATTGATTGTCTCTCAACTATGTTATGGAAGTGTTAGGCTTTCCAAGCTGGTTAATGTGTTTATTCTTCCATTTCAAGTGTATTCTGCTTTGTATTTCAAACATTTACCATTCTAGGCTCCTTCAAGTTAACAACGTAGGATTCACACACTGTTAAATGTGCTCTAAACTCGAATTCTGTAATTCTTCGATCTAAGATACCTTTTCTAGAAGAACAACTCAGTTGAAGAAGTGTTTTATACATGTTCTATGCTAGTTCTCATGTATTTATTGTCATTTTGCCAGAGTTACTGATGTTTTCTTGTAGTTTCTAAGATTAGGCCTTCTTGTTCAGGTATAAACATTGGGAACATGAACAAACAACTATCGAAACATTGTAATGAACTTGAAAAGCTTAGGAACATTGATTGTCTCTCAATTATGTTATGGAAGTGTTAGGCTTTACAATCTGGTTAATGTGTTTATTCTTCCATTTCAAGTATATTCTGCTTTGTATTTCAAACATTTACCATTCTAGGCTCCTTCAAGTTAACAACGTAGGATTCATACACTGTTTAATGTGCTCTAAACTCGAATTCTGGAATTCCTGGATCTTAGATACCTTTTCTACACGAACAACTCAGTTGGAGAAGTGTTTTATACATGTTCTATGCTAGTTCTCATGTATTTATTGTCATTTTGCCAGAGTTACTGATGTTTTCTTGTAGTATCTAAGATTAGGCCTTCTTGTTCAGGTATAAACTTTGGGAACATGAACAAACAACTATCTAAACATTGTAATGAACCTGAAAAGATTAGGAACATTGATTGTCTCTCAACTATGTTATGGAAGTTTTAGGCTTTACAAGCTGGTTAATGTGTTTATTCTTCCATTTCAAGTGTATTCTGCTTTGTATTTCAAACATTTACCATTCTAGGCTCCTTCAAGTTAACAACCTAGGATTCACACACTGTTAAATGTGCTCTAAACTCGAATTCTGTAATTCCTCGATCTAAGATACCTTTTCTACACGAACAACTCAGTTGGAGAAGTGTTTTATACATGTTCTATGCTAGTTCTCATGTATTTATTGTCATTTTGCCAGAGTTACTGATGTTTTTTTGTAGTTTCTAAGATTAGGCCTTCTTGTTCAGGTATAAACATTGGGAACATGAACAAACAACTATCTAAACATTGTAATGAACCTGAAAAGCTTAGGAACATTGATTGTCTCTCAACTATGTTATGGAAGTGTTAGGCTTTACAAGCTGGTTAATGTGTTTATTCTTCCATTTCAAGTGTATTCTGCTTTGTATTTCAAACATTTACCATTCTAGGCTCCTTCAAGTTAACAACGTAGGATTCACACACTGTTAAATGTGCTCTATACTCGAATTCTGTAATTCCTGGATCTAAGATACCTTTTCTACACCAACAACTCAGTTGGAGAAGTGTTTTATACATGTTCTATGCTAGTTCTCATGTATTTATTGTCATTTTGCCAGAGTTACTGATGTTTTCTTGTAGTTCCTAAGATTAGGCCTTCTTGTTCAGGTATAAACATTGGGAACATGAACAAACAACTATCGAAACATTGTAATGAACCTGAAAAGCTTAGGAACATTGATTGTCACTCAACTATGTTATGGAAGTGTTAGGCTTTACAAGCTGGTTAATGTGTTTATTCTTCCATTTCAAGTATATTCTGCTTTGTATTTCAAACATTTACCATTCTAGGCTCCTTCACGTTAACAACATAGGATTCACACACTGTTAAATGTGCTCTAAACTCGAATTCTGTAATTCCCCGATCTAAGATACCTTTTCTACACGAACAACTTAGTTGAAGAAGTGTTTTATACATATTCTATGCTAGTTCTCATGTATTTATTGTCATTTTGCCAGAGTTACTGATGTTTTCTTGTAGTTTCTAAGATTAGGCCTTCTTGTTCAGGTATAAACATTGGGAACATGAACAAACAACTATCTAAACATTGTAATGAACCTGAAAAGCTTAGGAACATTGATTGTCTCTCAACTATGTAATGGAAGTGTTAGGCTTTACAAGCTGGTTAATGTGATTATTCTTCCATTTCAAGTGTATTCTGCTTTGTATTTCAAACATTTACCATTCTAGGCTCCTTCAAGTTAACAACGTAGGATGCACACACTGTTAAATGTGCTCTAAACTCGAATTCTGTAATTCCTCGATCTAAGATACCTTTTCTAGACGAACAACTCCGTTGGAGAAGTGTTTTATACATGTTCTATGCTAGTTCTCATGTATTTATTGTCATTTTGCCAGAGTTACTGATGTTTTCTTGTAGTTTCTAACATTAGACCGTCTTGATCAGGTATAAACTTTGGGAACATCTACAAACAACTACCTAAACACGGTTATGAACCTGGAAAACTCGGGAACATTGTCTCTCAACTACGTTATAGAGTTTAATGATACATTTCCGTGAAGTGTAAGGCTTTCCAAAGCAGGTTAATGTGTTTATTCCTCTATTTCAAGTGTATTCTGCCTTGTATTTCACTCATTTACCATTCTAGACTCCTTCAAGTTAACAACGTAGGAATGATACACTGTTTAATGTGCTCTAAACTCGAATTCTGGAATTCCTGGATCTAAGATACCTTTTCTACACGAAAAACTCAGTTGGAGAAGTGTTTTATACATGTTCTATGCTAGTTCTCATGTATTTATTGTCATTTTGCCAGAGTTACTGATGTTTCCTTCTAGTTTCTAACATTAGGCCTTCTTGACCAGGTATAAACATTGGGAACATCTACAAACAACTACCTAAACACGGTTATGAACCTGGAAAACTCGGGAACATTGTCTCTCAACTACGTTATAGAGTTTAATGATACATTTCCGTGAAGTGTAAGGCTTTCCAAAGCAGGTTAATGTGTTTATTCCTCTATTTCAAGTGTATTCTGCCTTGTATTTCACTCATTTACCATTCTAGGCTCCTTGAAGTTAACAACGTAGGATTGATACACTGTTTAATGTGCTCTAAACTCGAATTCTGGAATTCCTGGATCTAAGATACCTTTTCTACACGAACAACTCAGTTGGAGAAGTGTTTTAGACATGTTCTATGCTAGTTCTCATGTATTTATTGTCATTTTGCCAGAGTTACTGATGTTTTCTTGTAGTTTCTAAGATTAGGCCTTCTTGTTCAGGTATAAACATTGGGAACATGAACAAACAACTATCTAAACATTGTAATGAACCTGAAAAGCTTAGGAACATTGATTGCCTCTCAACTATGTTATGGAAGTGTTAGGCTTTCCAAGCTGGTTAATGTGTTTATTCTTCCATTTCAAGTGTATTCTGCTTTGTATTTCAAACATTTACCATTCTAGGCTCCTTCAAGTTAACAACGTAGGATTCACACACTGTTAAATGTGCTCTAAACTCGAATTCTGTAATTCCTCGATCTAAGATACCTTTTCTACACGAACAACTCAGTTGGAGAAGTGTTTTAGACATGTTCTATGCTAGTTCTCATGTATTTATTGTCATTTTGCCAGAGTTACTGATGTTTTCTTGTAGTTTCTAAGATTAGGCTTCTTGTTCAGGTATAAAAATTGGGAACATGAACAAACAACTCTCTAAACACTGTAATGAACCTGAAAAGCTTAGGAACATTGATTGTCTCTCAACTATGTTATGGAAGTGTTAGGCTTTCCAAGCTGGTTAATGTGTTTATTCTTCCATTTCAAGTGTATTCTGCTTTGTATTTCAAACATTTACCATTCTAGGCTCCTTCAAGTTAACAACGTAGGATTCACACACGGTTAAATGTGCTCTAAACTCGAATTCTGTAATTCTTCGATCTAAGATACCTTTTCTAGAAGAACAACTCAGTTGAAGAAGTGTTTTATACATGTTCTATGCTAGTTCTCATGTATTTATTGTCATTTTGCCAGAGTTACTGATGTTTTCTTGTAGTTTCTAAGATTAGGCCTTCTTGTTCAGGTATAAACATTGGGAACATGAACAAACAACTATCGAAACATTGTAATGAACTTGAAAAGCTTAGGAACATTGATTGTCTCTCAATTATGTTATGGAAGTGTTAGGCTTTACAATCTGGTTAATGTGTTTATTCTTCCATTTCAAGTATATTCTGCTTTGTATTTCAAACATTTACCATTCTAGGCTCCTTCAAGTTAACAACGTAGGATTCATACACTGTTTAATGTGCTCTAAACTCGAATTCTGGAATTCCTGGATCTTAGATACCTTTTCTACACGAACAACTCAGTTGGAGAAGTGTTTTGTACATGTTCTATGCTAGTTCTCATGTATTTATTGTCATTTTGCCAGAGTTACTGATGTTTTCTTGTAGTATCTAAGATTAGGCCTTCTTGTTCAGGTATAAACTTTGGGAACATGAACAAACAACTATCTAAACATTGTAATGAACCTGAAAAGATTAGGAACATTGATTGTCTCTCAACTATGTTATGGAAGTTTTAGGCTTTACAAGCTGGTTAATGTGTTTTATTCTTCCATTTCAAGTGTATTCTGCTTTGTATTTCAAACATTTACCATTCTAGGCTCCTTCAAGTTAACAACCTAGGATTCACACACTGTTAAATGTGCTCTAAACTCGAATTCTGTAATTCCTCGATCTAAGATACCTTTTCTACACGAACAACTCAGTTGGAGAAGTGTTTTATACATGTTCTATGCTAGTTCTCATGTATTTATTGTCATTTTGCCAGAGTTACTGATGTTTTCTTGTAGTTTCTAAGATTAGGCTTCTTGTTCAGGTATAAACATTGGGAACATGAACAAACAACTATCTAAACATTGTAATGAACCTGAAAAGCTTAGGAACATTGATTGTCTCTCAACTATGTTATGGAAGTGTTAGGCTTTACAAGCTGGTTAATGTGTTTATTCTTCCATTTCAAGTGTATTCTGCTTTGTATTTCAAACATTTACCATTCTAGGCTCCTTCAAGTTAACAACGTAGGATTCACACACTGTTAAATGTGCTCTAAACTCGAATTCTGGAATTCCTGGATCTAAGAATAACTTTTCTACACCAACAACTCAGTTGGAGAAGTGTTTTATACATGTTCTATGCTAGTTCTCATGTATTTATTGTCATTTTGCCAGCGTTACTGATGTTTTCTTGTAGTTTCTAAGATTAGGCCTTCTTGACCAGGTATAAACATTGGGAACATCTACAAACAACTACCTAAACAGGGTTATGAACCTGGAAAACTCGGGAACATTGTCTCTCAACTACGTAATAGAGTTTAATGATACATTTCCGTGAAGTGTAAGGCTTTCCAAAGCAGGTTAATGTGTTTATTCCGCTATTTCAAGTGTATTCTGACTTCTATTTCACTCATTTACCATTCTAGGCTCCTTCAAGTTAACAACATAGGATTCATACACTGTTTAATGTGGTCTAAACTCGAATTCTGGAATTCCTGGATCTAAGATAACTTTTCTACACCAACAACTCAGTTGGAGAAGTGTTTTATACATGTTCTATGCTAGTTCTCATGTATTTATTGTCATTTTGACAGAGTTACTGATGTTTTCCTTGTAGTTTCTAACATTAGGCCTTCTTGACCAGGTATAAACATTGGAACATGAACAAACAACTATCAAAACACTGTAATGAACCTGAAAAGCTTAGGAACATTGATTGTCTCTCAACTATGTTATGGAAGTGTTAGGCTTTCCAAGCTGGTTAATGGGTTTATTCTTCCATTTCAAGTATATTCTGCTTTGTATTTCAAACATTTACCATTCTAGGCTCCTTCAAGTTAACAACGTAGGATTCATACACTGTTTAATGTGTTCTAAACTCGAATTCTGGAATTCCTGGACCTAAGATACCTTTTCTACACGAACAACTCAGTTGGAGAAGTGTTTTATACATGTTCTATGCTAGTTCTCATGTATTTATTGTCATTTTGCCAGAGTTACTGATGTTTTCTTGTAGTTTCTAAGATTAGGCCTTCTTGTTCAGGTATAAACATTGGGAACATGAACAAACAACTATCTAAACATTGTAATGAACCTGAAAAGCTTAGGAACATTGATTTTCTCTCAACTATATTATGGAAGTGTTAGGCTTTACAAGCTGGTTAATGTGTTTATTCTTCCATTTCAAGTGTATTCTGCTTTGTATTTCAAACATTTACCATTCTAGGCTCCTTCAAGTTAACAACGTAGGATTCACACACTGTTAAATGTGCTCTAAACTCGAATTCTGGAATTCCTGGATCTAAGATAACTTTTCTACACCAACAACTCAGTTGGAGAAGTGTTTTATACATGTTCTATGCTAGTTCTCATGTATTTATTGTCATTTTGCCAGCGTTACTGATGTTTTCTTGTAGTTTCTAAGATTAGGCCTTCTTGACCAGGTATAAACATTGGGAACATCTACAAACAACTACCTAAACAGGGTTATGAACCTGGAAAACTCGGGAACATTGTCTCTCAACTACGTTATAGAGTTTAATGATACATTTCCGTGAAGTGTAAGGCTTTCCAAAGCAGGTTACTGTGTTTATTCCGCTATTTCAAGTGTATTCTGACTTCTATTTCACTCATTTACCATTCTAGGCTCCTTCAAGTTAACAACATAGGATTCATACACTGTTTAATGTGCTCTAAACTCGAATTCTGGAATTCCTGGATCTAAGATAACTTTTCTACACCAACAACTCAGTTGGAGAAGTGTTTTATACATGTTCTATGCTAGTTCTCATGTATTTATTGTCATTTTGACAGAGTTACTGATGTTTTCTTGTAGTTTCTAAGATTAGGCCTTCTTGTTCAGGTATAAACATTGGGAACATGAACAAACAACTATCGAAACATTTTAATGAACTTAAAAAGCTTAGGAACATTGATTGTCTCTCAACTATGTTATGGAAGTGTTAGGCTTTCCAAGCTGGTTAATGGGTTTATTCTTCCATTTCAAGTATATTCTGCTTTGTATTTCAAACATTTACCATTCTAGGCTCCTTCAAGTTAACAACGTAGGATTCATACACTGTTTAATGTGTTCTAAACTCGAATTCTGGAATTCCTGGACCTAAGATACCTTTTCTACACGAACAACTCAGTTGGAGAAGTGTTTTATACATGTTCTATGCTAGTTCTCATGTATTTATTGTCATTTTGCCAGCGTTACTGATGTTTTCTTGTAGTTTCTAAGATTAGGCCTTCTTGTTCAGGTATAAACATTGGGAACATGAACAAACAACTATCTAAACATTGTAATGAACCTGAAAAGCTTAGGAACATTGATTGTCTCTCAAATATGTTATGGAAGTGTTAGGCTTTACAAGCTGGTTAATGTGTTTATTCTTCCATTTCAAGTGTATTCTGCTTTGTATTTCAAACATTTACCATTCTAGGCTCCTTCAAGTTAACAACGTAGGATTCACACACTGTTAAATGTGCTCTAAACTCGAATTCTGTAATTCCTCGATCTAAGATACCTTTTCTACACAAACAACTCAGTTGGAGAAGTGTTTTATACATGTTCTATGCTAGTTCTCATGTATTTATTGTCATTTTGCCAGAGTTACTGATGTTTTCTTGTAGTTTCTAAGATTAGGCCTTCTTGTTCAGGTATAAACATTGGGAACATGAACAAACAACTATCTAAACATTGTAATGAACCTGAAAAGCTTAGGAACATTGATTGTCTCTCAACTATGTTATGGAAGTGTTAGGCTTTACAAGCTGGTTAATGTGTTTATTCTTCCATTTCAAGTGTATTCTGCTTTGTATTTCAAACATTTACCATTCTAGGCTCCTTCAAGTTAACAACGTAGGATTCACACACTGTTAAATGTGCTCTAAACTCCAATTCTGTAATTCCTCGATCTAAGATACCTTTTCTACACGTACAACTCAGTTGGAGAAGTGTTTTATACACGTTCTATGCTAGTTCTCATGTATTTATTGTCATTTTGCCAGAGTTACTGATGTTTTCTTGTAGTTTCTAACATTAGGCCTTCTTGACCAGGTATAAACATTGGGAACATCTACAAACAACCTCCTAAACACGGTTATGAACCTGGAAAACTCGGGAACATTGTCTCTCAACTACGTTATAGAGTTTAATGATACATTTCCGTGATGTGTAAGGCTTTCCAAAGCAGGTTAATGTGTTTATTCCGCTATTTCAAGTGTATTCTGACTTCTATTTCACTCATTTACCATTCTAGGCTCCTTCAAGTTAACAACATAGGATTCATACACTGTTTAATGTGGTCTAAACTCGAATTCTGGAATTCCTGGATCTAAGATAACTTTTCTACACCAACAACTCAGTTGGAGAAGTGTTTTATACATGTTCTATGCTAGTTCTCATGTATTTATTGTCATTTTGACAGAGTTACTGATGTTTTCTTGTAGTTTCTAAGATTAGGCCTTCTTGTTCAGGTATAAACATTGGGAACATGAACAAACAACTATCGAAACATTTTAATGAACTTAAAAAGCTTAGGAACATTGATTGTCTCTCAACTATGTTATGGAAGTGTTAGGCTTTCCAAGCTGGTTAATGGGTTTATTCTTCCATTTCAAGTATATTCTGCTTTGTATTTCAAACATTTACCATTCTAGGCTCCTTCAAGTTAACAACGTAGGATTCATACACTGTTTAATGTGTTCTAAACTCGAATTCTGTAATTCCTGGACCTAAGATACCTTTTCTACACGAACAACTCAGTTGGAGAAGTGTTTTATACATGTTCTATGCTAGTTCTCATGTATTTATTGTCATTTTGCCAGCGTTACTGATGTTTTCTTGTAGTTTCTAAGATTAGGCCTTCTTGTTCAGGTATAAACATTGGGAACATGAACAAACAACTATCTAAACATTGTAATGAACCTGAAAAGCTTAGGAACATTGATTGTCTCTCAACTATGTTATGGAAGTGTTAGGCTTTACAAGCTGGTTAATGTGTTTATTCTTCCATTTCAAGTGTATTCTGCTTTGTATTTCAAACATTTACCATTCTAGGCTCCTTCAAGTTAACAACGTAGGATTCACACACTGTTAAATGTGCTCTAAACTCGAATTCTGTAATTCCTCGATCTAAGATACCTTTTCTACACCAACGACTCAGTTGGAGAAGTGTTTTATACATGTTCTATGCTAGTTCTCATGTATTTATTGTCATTTTTCCAGAGTTACTGATGTTTTCTTGTAGTTTCTAACATTAGGCCTTCTTGACCAGGTATAAACGTTGGAAACATCTACAAACAACTACCGAAACACGGTTATGAACCTGGAAAACTCGGGAACATTGTCTCTCAACTACTTTATAGAGTTTAATGATACATTTCCGTGAAGTGTAAGACTTTCCAAAGCAGGTTAATGTGTTTATTCCGCTATTTAAAGTGTATTCTGACTTCTATTTCACTCATTTACCATTCTAGGCTCCTTCAAGTTAACAACGTGGGATTCATACACTGTTTAATGTGCTCTAAACTCGAATTCTGGAATTCCTGGATCTAAATAACTTTTCTACACCAACAACTCAGTTGGAGAAGTGTTTTATACATGTTCTATGCTAGTTCTCATGTATTTATTGTCATTTTGCCAGAGTTACTGATGTTTTCTTGTAGTTTCTAAGATTAGGCCTTCTTGTTCAGGTATAAACATTGGGAACATGAACAAACAACTATCTAAACATTGTAATGAACCTGAAAAGATTAGGAACATTGATTTTCTCTCAACTATGTTATGGAAGTGTTAGGCTTTCCAAGCTGGTTAATGGGTTTATTCTTCCATTTCAAGTATATTCTGCTTTGTATTTCAAACATTTACCATTCTAGGCTCCTTCAAGTTAACAACGTAGGATTCATACACTGTTTAATGTGTTCTAACTCGAATTCTGGAATTCCCTGGGACCTAAGATACCTTTTCTACACGAACAACTCAGTTGGAGAAGTGTTTTATACATGTTCTATGCTAGTTCTCATGTATTTATTGTCATTTTGCCAGCGTTACTGATGTTTTCTTGTAGTTTCTAAGATTAGGCCCTTCTTGTTCAGGTATAAACATTGGGAACATGAACAAACAACTATCTAAACATTGTAATGAACCTGAAAAGCTTAGGAACATTGATTGTCTCTCAACTATGGTTATGGAAGTGTTAGGCTTTACAAGCTGGTTAATGTGTTTATTCTTCCATTTCAAAGTGTATTCTGCTTTGTATTTCAAACATTTACCATTCTAGGCTCCTTCAAGTTAACAACGTAGGATTCACACACTGTTAAATGTGCTCTAACTCGAATTCTGTAATTCCTCGATCTAAGATACCTTTTCTACACAAACAACTCAGTTGGAGAAGTGTTTTATACATGTTCTATGCTAGTTCTCATGTATTTATTGTCATTTTGCCAGAGTTACTGATGTTTTCTTGTAGTTTCTAAGATTAGGCCTTCTTTGTTCAGGTATAAACATTGGGAACATGAAACAAACAACTATCTAAACATTGTAATGAACCTGAAAAGCTTAGGAACATTGATTGTCTCTCAACTATGTTATGGAAGTGTTAGCTTTACAAGCTGGTTAATGTGATTATTCTTCCATTTCAAGTGTATTCTGCTTTGTATTTCAAACATTTTACCATTCTAGGCTCCTTCAAGTTAACAACGTAGGATTCACACACTGTTAAATGTGCTCTAAAACTCCAATTCTGTAATTCCTCGATCTAAGATACCTTTTCTACACGTACAACTCAGTTGGAGAAGTGTTTTATACACGTTCTATGCTAGTTCTCATGTATTTATTGTCATTTTGCCAGAGTTACTGATGTTTTCTTGTAGTTTCTAACATTAGGCCTTCTTGACCAGGTATAAACATTGGAACATCTACAAACAACCTCCTAAACACGGTTATGAACCTGGAAAACTCGGGAACATTGTCTCTCAACTACGTTATAGAGTTTAATGATACATTTCCGTGATGTGTAAGGCTTTCCAAGCAGGTTAATGTGTTTATTCCGCTATTTCAAGTGTATTCTGACTTCTATTTCACTCATTTACCATTCTAGGCTCCTTCAAGTTAACAACATAGGATTCATACACTGTTTAATGTGGTCTAAACTCGAATTCTGGAATTCCCTGGATCTAAGATAACTTTTCTACACCAACAACTCAGTTGGAAGAAGTGTTTTATACATGTTCTATGCTAGTTCTCATGTATTTTATTGTCATTTTGACAGAGTTACTGATGTTTTCTTGTAGTTTCTAAGATTAGGCCTTCTTGTTCAGGTATAAACATTGGGAACATGAACAAACAACTATCGAAACATTTTAATGAACTTAAAAAGCTTAGGAACATTGATTGTCTCTCAACTATGTTATGGAAGTGTTAGGCTTTCCAAGCTGGTTAATGGGTTTATTCTTCCATTTCAAGTATATTCTGCTTTGTATTTCAAACATATACCATTCTAGGCTCCTTCAAGTTAACAACGTAGGATTCATACACTGTTTAATGTGTTCTAAACTCGAATTCTGTAATTCCTGGACCTAAGATACCTTTTCTACACGAACAACTCAGTTGGAGAAGTGTTTTTATACATGTTCTATGCTAGTATTTATTGTCATTTTGCCAGCGTTACTGATGTTTTCTTGTAGTTTCTAAGATTAGGCCTTCTTGTTCAGGTATAAAGATTGGGAACATGAACAAACAACTATCTAAACATTGTAATGAACCTGAAAAGCTTAGGAACATTGATTGTCTCTCAACTATGTTATGGAAGTGTTAGGCTTTACAAGCTGGTTAATGTGTTTATTCTTCCATTTCAAGTGTATTCTGCTTTGTATTTCAAACATTTACCATTCTAGGCTCCTTCAAGTTAACAACGTAGGATTCACACACTGTTAAATGTGCTCTAAACTCGAATTCTGTAATTCCTCGATCTAAGATACCTTTTCTACACCAACGACTCAGTTGGAGAAGTGTTTTATACATGTTCTATGCTAGTTCTCATGTATTTATTGTCATTTTTCCAGAGTTACTGATGTTTTCTTGTAGTTTCTAACATTAGGCCTTCTTGACCAGGTATAAACGTTGGAAACATCTACAAACAACTACCGAAACACGGTTATGAACCTGGAAAACTCGGGAACATTGTCTCTCAACTACGTTATAGAGTTTAATGATACATTTCCGTGAAGTGTAAGACTTTCCAAAGCAGGTTAATGTGTTTATTCCGCTATTTAAAGTGTATTCTGACTTCTATTTCACTCATTTACCATTCTAGGCTCCTTCAAGTTAACAACGTGGGATTCATACACTGTTTAATGTGCTCTAAACTCGAATTCTGGAATTCCTGGATCTAAATAACTTTTCTACACCAACAACTCAGTTGGAGAAGTGTTTTATACATGTTCTATGCTAGTTCTCATGTATTTATTGTCATTTTGCCAGAGTTACTGATGTTTTCTTGTAGTTTCTAAGATTAGGCCTTCTTGTTCAGGTATAAACATTGGGAACATGAACAAACAACTATCTAAACATTGTAATGAACCTGAAAAGATTAGGAACATTGATTGTCTCTCAACTATGTTATGGAAGTGTTAGGCTTTACAAGCTGGTTAATGTGTTTATTCTTCCATTTCAAGTATATTCTGCTTTGTATTTCAAACATTTACCATTCTAGGCTCCTTCAAGTTAACAACGTAGGATTCATACACTGTTTAATGTGCTCTAAACTCGAATTCTGGAATTCCTGGACCTAAGATACCTTTTCTACACGAACAACTCAGTTGGAGAAGTGTTTTATACATGTTCTATGCTAGTTCTCATGTATTTATTGTCATTTTGCCAGCGTTACTGATGTTTTCTTGTAGTTTCTAAGATTAGGCCTTCTTGTTCAGGTATAAACATTGGGAACATGAACAAACAACTATCTAAACATTGTAATGAACCTGAAAAGCTTAGGAACATTGATTGTCTCTCAACTATGTTATGGAAGTGTTAGGCTTTACAAGCTGGTTAATGTGTTTATTCTTCCATTTCAAGTGTATTCTGCTTTGTATTTCAAACATTTACCATTCTAGGCTCCTTCAAGTTAACAACGTAGGATTCACACACTGTTAAATGTGCTCTAAACTCAAATTCTGTAATTCCTCGATCTAAGATACCTTTTCTACACGAACAACTCAGTTGGAGAAGTGTTTTATACATGTTCTATGCTAGTTCTCATGTATTTATTGTCATTTTTCCAGAGTTACTGATGTTTTCTTGTAGTTTCTAACATTAGGCCTTCTTGACCAGGTATAAACGTTGGAAACATCTACAAACAACTACCTAAACACGGTTATGAACCTGGAAAACTCGGGAACATTGTCTCTCAACTACGTTATAGAGTTTAATGATACATTTCCGTGAAGTGTAAGACTTTCCAAAGCAGGTTAATGTGTTTATTCCGCTATTTAAAGTGTATTCTGACTTCTATTTCACTCATTTACCATTCTAGGCTCCTTCAAGTTAACAACGTGGGATTCATACACTGTTTAATGTGCTCTAAACTCGAATTCTGGAATTCCTGGATCTAAGATAACTTTTCTACACCAACAACTCAGTTGGAGAAGTGTTTTATACATGTTCTATGCTAGTTCTCATGTATTTATTGTCATTTTGCCAGAGTTACTGATGTTTTCTTGTAGTTTCTAAGATTAGGCCTTCTTGTTCAGGTATAAACATTGGGAACATGAACAAACAACTTTCGAAACATTGTAATGAACTTGAAAAGCTTAGGAACATTGATTGTCTCTCAAATATGTTATGGAAGTGTTAGGCTTTACAAGCTGGTTAATGTGTTTATTCTTCCATTTCAAGTATATTCTGCTTTGTATTTCAAACATTTACCATTCTAGGCTCCTTCAAGTTAACAACGTAGGATTCATACACTGTTTAATGTGCTCTAAACTCGAATTCTGGAATTCCTGGATCTAAGATACCTTTTCTACACGAACAACTCAGTTGGAGAAGTGTTTTATACATGTTCTATGCTAGTTCTCATGTATTTATTGTCATTTTGCCAGAGTTACTGATGTTTTCTTGTAGTTTCTAACATTAGGCCTTCTTGACCTGGTATAAACATTGGGAACATCTACAACAACCTCCTAAACACGGTTATGAACCTGGAAAAGTCGGGAACATTGTCTCTCAACTACGTTATAGAGTTTAATGATACATTTCCGTGAAGTGTAAGGCTTTCCAAAGCAGGTTAATGTGTTTATTCCTCTATTTCAAGTGTATTGTGCCTTGTATTTCACTCATTTACCATTCTAGGCTCCTTCAAGTTAACAACGTAGGATTCATACACTGTTTAATGTGCTCTAAACACGAATTCTGGAATTCTTGGATCTAAGATACCTTTTCTACACAAACAACTCATTTGGAGAAGTGTTTTATACATGTTCTATGCTAGTTCTCATGTATTTATTGTCATTTTGCCAGAGTTACTGATGTTTTCTTGTAGTTTCTAAGATTAGGCCTTCTTGTTCAGGTATAAACATTGGGAACATGAACAAACAACTATCTAAACATTGTAATGAACCTGAAAAGCTTAGGAACATTGATTGTCTCTCAACTATGTTATGGAAGTGTTAGGCTTTACAAGCTGGTTAATGTGTTTATTCTTCCATTTCAAGTGTATTCTGCTTTGTATTTCAAACATTTACCATTCTAGGTTCCTTCAAGTTAACAACGTAGGATTCACACACTGTTAAATGTGCTCTAAACTCCAATTCTGTAATTCCTCGATCTAAGATACCTTTTCTACACGTACAACTCAGTTGGAGAAGTGTTTTATACATGTTCTATGCTAGTTCTCATGTATTTATTGTCATTTTGCCAGAGTTACTGATGTTTTCTTGTAGTTTCTAACATTAGGCCTTCTTGACCAGGTATAAACATTGGGAACATCTACAAACAACCTCCTAAACACGGTTATGAACCTGGAAAACTCGGGAACATTGTCTCTCAACTACGTTATAGAGTTTAATGATACATTTCCGTGAAGTGTAAGGCTTTCCAAAGCAGGTTAATGTGTTTTTTCCGCTATTTCAAGTGTATTCTGACTTCTATTTCACTCATTTACCATTCTAGGCTCCTTCAAGTTAACAACATAGGATTCATACACTGTTTAATGTGCTCTAAACTCGAATTCTGGAATTCCTGGATCTAAGATAACTTTTCTACACCAACAACTCAGTTGGAGAAGTGTTTTATACATGTACTATGCTAGTTCTCATGTATTTATTGTCATTTTGCCAGAGTTACTGATGTTTTCTTGTAGTTTCTAAGATTAGGCCTTCTTGTTCAGGTATAAACATTGGGAACATGAACAAACAACTATCGAAACATTGTAATGAACTTGAAAAGCTTAGGAACATTGATTGTCTCTCAACTATGTTATGGAAGTGTTAGGCTTTACAAGCTGGTTAATGTGTTTATTCTTCCATTTCAAGTATATTCTGCTTTGTATTTCAAACATTTACCATTCTAGGCTCCTTCAAGTTAACAACGTAGGATTCATACACTGTTTAATGTGCTCTAAAATCGAATTCTGGAATTCCTGGATCTAAGATACCTTTTCTACATGAACAACTCAGTTGGAGAAGTGTTTTATACATGTTCTATGCTAGTTCTCATGTATTTATTGTCATTTTGCCAGAGTTACTGATGTTTTCTTGTAGTTTCTAAGATTAGGCCTTCTTGTTCAGGTATAAACATTGGGAAAATGAACAAACAACTATCTAAACATTGTAATGAACCTGAAAAGCTTAGGAACATTGATTGTCTCTCAACTATGTTATGGAAGTGTAAGGCTTTACAAGCTGGTTAATGTGTTTATTCTTCCATTTCAAGTGTATTCTGCTTTGTATTTCAAACATTTACCATTCTAGGCTCCTTCAAGTTAACAACGTAGGATTCACACACTGTTAAATGTGCTCTAAACTCAAATTCTGTAATTCCTCGATCTAAGATACCTTTTCTACACGAACAACTCAGTTGGAGAAGTGTTTTATACATGTTCTATGCTAGTTCTCATGTATTTATTGTCATTTTTCCAGAGTTACTGATGTTTTCTTGTAGTTTCTAACATTAGGCCTTCTTGACCAGGTATAAACGTTGGAAACATCTACAAACAACTACCTAAACACGGTTATGAACCTGGAAAACTCGGGAACATTGTCTCTCAACTACGTTATAGAGTTTAATGATACATTTCCGTGAAGTGTAAGGCTTTCCAAAGCAGGTTAATGTGTTTATTCCTCTATTTAAAGTGTATTCTGACTTCTATTTCACTCATTTACCATTCTAGGCTCCTTCAAGTTAACAACGTGGGATTCATACACTGTTTAATGTGCTCTAAACTCGAATTCTGGAATTCCTGGATCTAAGATAACTTTTCTACACCAACACTCAGTTGGAGAAGTGTTTTATACATGTTCTATGCTAGTTCTCATGTATTTATTGTCATTTTGCCAGAGTTACTGATGTTTTCTTGTAGTTTCTAAGATTAGGCCTTCTTGTTCAGGTATAAACATTGGGAACATGAACAAACAACTATCGAAACATTGTAATGAACTTGAAAAGCTTAGGAACATTGATTGTCTCTCAACTATGTTATGGAAGTGTTAGGCTTTACAAGCTGGTTAATGTGTTTATTCTTCCATTTCAAGTATATTCTGCTTTGTATTTCAAACATTTACCATTCTAGGCTCCTTCAAGTTAACAACGTAGGATTCATACACTGTTTAATGTGCTCTAAACTCGAATTCTGGAATTCCTGGATCTAAGATACCTTTTCTACATGAACAACTCAGTTGGAGAAGTGTTTTATACATGTTCTATGCTAGTTCTCATGTATTTATTGTCATTTTGCCAGAGTTACTGATGTTTTCTTGTAGTTTCTAACATTAGGCCTTCTTGACCTGGTATAAACATTGGGAACATCTACAAACAACCTCCTAAACACGGTTATGAACCTGGAAAACTCGGGAACATTGTCTCTCAACTACGTTATAGAGTTTAATGATACATTTCCGTGAAGTGTAAGGCTTTCCAAAGCAGGTTAATGTGTTTATTCCTCTATTTCAAGTGTATTGTGCCTTGTATTTCACTCATTTACCATTCTAGGCTCCTTCAAGTTAACAACGTAGGATTCATACACTGTTTAATGTGCTCTAAACACGAATTCTGGAATTCTTGGATCTAAGATACCTTTTCTACACAAACAACTCATTTGGAGAAGTGTTTTATACATGTTCTATGCTAGTTCTCATGTATTTATTGTCATTTTGCCAGAGTTACTGATGTTTTCTTGTAGTTTCTAAGATTAGGCCTTCTTGTTCAGGTAAAAACATTGGGAACATGAATAAACAACTATCTAAACATTGTAATGAACCTGAAAAGCTTAGGAACATTCATTGTCTCTCAACTAGTTATGGAAGTGTTAGGCTTTACAAGCTGGTTAATGTGTTTATTCTTCCATTTCAAGTGTATTCTGCTTTGTATTTCAAACATTTACCATTCTAGGCTCCTTCAAGTTAACAACGTAGGATTCACACACTGTTAAATGTGCTCTAAACTCGAATTCTGTAATTCCCCGATCTAAGATACCTTTTCTACACGAACAACTCAGTTGGAGAAGTGTTTTATACATTGTCTATGCTAGTTCTCATGTATTTATTGTCATTTTGCCAGAGTTACTGATGTTTTCTTGTAGTTTCTAACATTAGGCCTTCTTGACCAGGTATAAACATTGGGAACATCTACAAACAACCTCCTAAACACGGTTATGAACCTGGAAAACTCGGGAACATTGTCTCTCAACTACGTTATAGAGTTTAATGATACATTTCCGTGAAGTGTAAGGCTTTACAAAGCAGGTTAATGTGTTTATTCCTCTATTTCAATTTTATTCTGCCTTGTATTTCACTCATTTACCATTCTAGGCTCCTTCAAGTTAACAACATAGGATTCATACACTGTTTAATGTGCTCTAAACTCGAATTCTGGAATTCCTGGATCTAAGATACCTTTTCTACACGAACAACTCAGTTGGAGAAGTGTTTTATACATGTTCTATGCTAGTTCTCATGTATTTATTGTCATTTTGCCAGAGTTACTGATGTTTTCTTGTAGTTTCTAAGATTAGGCCTTCTTGTTCAGGTATAAACATTGGGAACATGAACAAACAACTATCTAAACATTGTAATGAACCTGAAAAGCTTAGGAACATTGATTGTCTCTCAACTATGTTATGGAAGTGTTAGGCTTTACAAGCTGGTTAATGTGTTTATTCTTCCATTTCAAGTGTATTCTGCTTTGTATTTCAAACATTTACCATTCTAGGCCCTTCAAGTTAACAACGTAGGATTCACACACTGTTAAATGTGCTCTAAACTCGAATTCTGTAATTCCTCGATCTAAGATACCTTTTCTACACGAACAAATCAGTTGGAGAAGTGTTTTATACATGTTCTATGCTAGTTCTCATGTATTTATTGTCATTTTTCCAGAGTTACTGATGTTTTCTTGTAGTTTCTAACATTAGGCCTTCTTGACCAGGTATAAACATTGGAAACATCTACAAACAACTACCTAAACACGGTTATGAACCTGGAAAACTCGGGAACATTGTCTCTAAACTACGTTATAGAGTTTAATGATACATTTCCGTGAAGTGTAAGGCTTTCCAAAGCAGGTTAATGTGTTTATTCCTCTATTTCAAGTGTATTGTGCCTTGTATTTCACTCATTTACCATTCTAGGCTCCTTCAAGTTAACAACGTAGGATTCATACACTGTTTAATGTGCTCTAAACACGAATTCTGGAATTCTTGGATCTAAGATACCTTTTCTACACAAACAACTCATTTGGAGAAGTGTTTTATACATGTTCTATGCTAGTTCTCATGTATTTATTGTCATTTTGCCAGAGTTACTGATGTTTTCTTGTAGTTTCTAAGATTAGGCCTTCTTGTTCAGGTAAAAACATTGGGAACATGAATAAACAACTATCTAAACATTGTAATGAACCTGAAAAGCTTAGGAACATTCATTGTCTCTCAACTAGTTATGGAAGTGTTAGGCTTTACAAGCTGGTTAATGTGTTTATTCTTCCATTTCAAGTGTATTCTGCTTTGTATTTCAAACAATTACCATTCTAGGCTCCTTCAAGTTAACAACGTAGGATTCACACACTGTTAAATGTGCTCTAAACTCGAATTCTGTAATTAGTCGATCTAAGATACCTTTTCTACATGAACAACTCAGTTGGAGAAGTGTTTTATACATGTTCTATGCTAGTTCTCATGTATTTACTGTCATTTTGCCAGAGTTACTGATGTTTTCTTGTAGTTTCTAACATTAGGCCTTCTTCACCAGGTATAAACATTGGGAACATCTACAAACAACTACCTAAACACGGTTATGAACCTGGAAAACTCGGGAACATTGTCTCTCAACTACGTTATAGAGTTTAATGATACATTTCCGTGAAGTGTAAGGCTTTCCAAAGCAGGTTAATGTGTTTATTCCTCTATTTCAAGTGTGTTTTGACTTGTATTTCACTCATTTACCATTCTAGGCTCCTTCAAGTTAACAACGTAGGATTCATACACTGTTTAATGTGCTCTAAACTCGAATTCTGGAATTCCTGGATCTAAGATACCTTTTCTACACCAACGACTCAGTTGGAGAAGTGTTTTATACCTGTTCTATGCTAGTTCTCATGTATTTATTGTCATTTTGCCAGAGTTACTGATGTTTTCTTGTAGTTTCTAAGATTAGGCTTCTTGTTCAGGTATAAAAATTGGGAACATGAACAAACAACTATCTAAACACTGTAATGAACCTGAAAAGCTTAGGAACATTGATTGTCTCTCAACTATGTTATGGAAGTGTTAGGCTTTCCAAGCTGGTTAATGTGTTTATTCTTCCATTTCAAGTGTATTCTGCTTTGTATTTCACACATTTACACTTCTAGGCTCCTTCAAGTTAACAACGTAGGATTCACACACTGTTAAATGTGCTCTAAACTCGAATTCTGTAATTCCTCGATCTAAGATACATTTTCTAGACGAACAATTCAGTTGGAGAAGTGTTTTATACATGTTCTATGCTAGTTCTCATGTATTTATTGTCATTTTGCCAGAGTTACTGATGTTTTCTTGTAGTTTCTAACATTAGACCTTCTTGACCAGGAATAAACATTGGGAACATCTACAAACAACTACCTAAACACGGTTATGAACCTGAAAACTCGGGAACATTGTCTCTCAACTACGTTATAGAGTTTAATGATACATTTCCGTGAGGTGTAAGGCTTTCCAAAGCAGGTTAATGTGTTTATTCCTCTATTTCAAGTGTATTCTGCCTTGTATTTCACTCATTTACCATTCTAGGCTCCTTCAAGTTAACAACGTAGGATTCATACATTGTTTAATGTGCTCCAAACTCGAATTCCGTAATTCCTGGATCTAAGATACCTTTTCTACACGAACAACTCAGTTGGAGAAGTGTTTTATATATGTTCTATGCTAGTTCTCATGTATTTATTGTCTTTTTGCCAGTTACTGATGTTTTCTTGTAGTTTCTAAGATTAGGCTTCTTGTTCAGGTATAAAAATTGGGAACATGAACAAACAACTATCAAAACACTTTAATGAACCTGAAATGCTTAGGAACATTGATTGTCTCTCAACTATGTTATGGAAGTGTTAGGCTTTCCAAGCTGGTTAATGTGTTTATTCTTCCATTTCAAGTGTATTCTGCTTTGTATTTCACACATTTACAATTCTAGGCTCCTTCAAGTTAACAACGTAGGATTCACACACGGTTAAATGTGCTCTAAACTCGAATTCTGTAATTCCTGGATCTAAAATACCTTTTCTACACTAACAACTCAGTTGGAAAAGTGTTTTATACATGTTCTATGCTAGTTCTCATGTATTTATTGTCATTTTTCCAGAGTTACTGATGTTTTCTTGTAGTTTCTAACATTAGGCCTTCTTGGCCATGTATAAACATTGGGAACAACTACAAACAACTATCTAAACACGGTTATGAACCTGGAAAACTCGGGAACATTGTCTCTCAACTACGTTATAGAGTTTAATGATACATTTCCCTCAAGTGTAAGGCTTTCCAAAGCTGGTTAATGTGTTTATTCCTCTATTTCAAGTGTATTCTGCCTTGTATTTCACTCATTTACCATTCTAGGCTCCTTCAAGTTAACAACGTAGGATTCATACACTGTTTAATGTGCTCTAAACTCGAATTCTGGAATTCCTGGATCTAAGATACCTTTTCTACACGAACAACTCAGTTGGAGAAGTGTTTTATACCTGTTCTATGCTAGTTCTCATGTATTTATTGTCATTTTGCCAGTTACTGATTTTTTCTTGTAGTTTCTAACATTAGGCCTTCTTGACCAGGTATAAACATTGGGAACATCTACAAACAACTACCTAAACATGGTTATGAACCTGGAAAACTCGGGAACATTGTTTCTCGACTACATTATAGAGTTTAAGGATACATTTCCGTGAAGTGTAAGGCTTTCCAAAGCAGTTAATGTGTTTATTCCTCTATTTCAAGTGTATTCTGCCTTGTATTTCACTCATATACCATTCTAGGCTCCTTCAAGTTAACAACATAGCATTCATACACTTTTTAATGTGCTCTAAACTTGAATTCTGGAATTCCTGGATCTAAGATACCTTTTCTACACGAACAACTCAGTTGGAGAAGTGTTTTATACATGTTCTATGCTAGTTCTCATGTATTTATTGTCATTTTGCCAGAGTTACTGATGTTTTCTTGTAGTTTCTAAGATTAGGCTTCTTGTTCAGGTATAAAAATTGGGAACATGAACAAACAACTATCTAAACACTGTAATGAACCTGAAAAGCTTAGGAACATTGATTGTCTCTCAACTATGTTATGGAAGTGTTAGGCTTTCCAAGCTGGTTAATGTGTTTATTCTTCCATTTCAAGTGTATTCTGCTTTGTATTTCACACATTTACACTTCTAGGCTCCTTCAAGTTAACAAGGTAGGATTCACACACTGTTAAATGTGCTCTAAACTCGAATTCTGTAATTCCTCGATCTAAGATACCTTTTCTAGACGAACAATTCAGTTGGAGAAGTGTTTTATACATGTTCTATGCTAGTTCTCATGTATTTATTGTCATTTTGCCAGAGTTACTGATGTTTTCTTGTAGTTTCTAACATTAGACCTTCTTGACCAGGAATAAACATTGGGAACATCTACAAACAACTACCTAAACACGGTTATGAACCTGAAAACTCGGGAACATTGTCTCTCAACTACGTTATAGAGTTTAATGATACATTTCCGTGAGGTGTAAGGCTTTCCAAAGCAGGTTAATGTGTTTATTCCTCTATTTCAAGTGTATTCTGCCTTGTATTTCACTCATTTACCATTCTAGGCTCCTTCAAGTTAACAACGTAGGATTCATACACTGTTTAATGTGCTCCAAACTCGAATTCCGTAATTCCTGGATCTAAGATACCTTTTCTACACGAACAACTCAGTTGGAGAAGTGTTTTATATATGTTCTATGCTAGTTCTCATGTATTTATTGTCTTTTTGCCAGTTACTGATGTTTTCTTGTAGTTTCTAAGATTAGGCTTCTTGTTCAGGTATAAAAATTGGGAACATGAACAAACAACTATCAAAACACTTTAATGAACCTGAAAAGCTTAGGAACATTGATTGTCTCTCAACTATGTTATGGAAGTGTTAGGCTTTCCAAGCTGGTTAATGTGTTTATTCTTCCATTTCAAGTGTATTCTGCTTTGTATTTCACACATTTACAATTCTAGGCTCCTTCAAGTTAACAACGTAGGATTCACACACTGTTAAATGTGCTCTAAACTCGAATTCTGTAATTCCTGGATCTAAAATACCTTTTCTACACTAACAACTCAGTTGGAAAAGTGTTTTATACATGTTCTATGCTAGTTCTCATGTATTTATTGTCATTTTGCCAGAGTTACTGATGTTTTCTTGTAGTTTCTAAGATTAGGCCTTCTTGTTCATGTATAAACATTGGGAACATGAACAAACAACTATCTAAACATTGTAATGAACCTGAAAAGCTTAGGAACATTGATTGTCTCTCAACTATGTTATGGAAGTGTTAGGCTTTACAAGCTGGTTAATGTGTTTATTCTTCCATTTCAAGTGTATTCTGCTTTGTATTTCAAACATTTACCATTCTAGGCTCCTTCAAGTTAACAACGTAGGATTCACACACTGTTAAATGTGCTCTAAACTCGAATTCTGTAATTCCTGGATCTAAGATACCTTTTCTACACGAACAACTCAGTTGGAGAAGTGTTTCATACATGTTCTATGCTAGTTCTCATGTATTTATTGTCATTTTGCCAGAGTTACTGATGTTTTCTTGCAGTTTCTAACATTAGGCCTTCTTCACCAGGTATAAACATTGGGAACATCTACAAAGAACTACCTAAACACAGTTATGAATCTGGAAAACTCGGGAACATTGTCTCTCAACTACGTTATAGAGTTTAATGATACATTTCCGTGAAGTGTAAGGCTTTCCAAAGCAGGTTAATGTGTTTATTCCTCTATTTCAAGTGTATTCTGACTTGTATTTCACTCATTTACCATTCTAGGCTCCTTCAAGTTAACAAGGTGGGATTCATACACTGTTTAATGTGCTCTAAACTCGAATTCTGGAATTCCTGGATCTAAGATACCTTTTCTACACCAGCAACTCAGTTGGAGAAGTGTTTTATACCTGTTCTATGATAGTTCTCATGTATTTATTGTCATTTTGCCAGTTACTGATTTTTTCTTGTAGTTTCTAACATTAGGCCTTCTTGACCAGGTATAAACATTGGGAACATCTACAAACAACTACCTAAACATGGTTATGAACCTGGAAAACTCGGGAACATTGTTTCTCGACTACATTATAGGGTTTAAGGATACATTTCCGTGAAGTGTAAGGCTTTCCAAAGCAGGTTAATGTGTTTATTCCTCTATTTCAAGTGTATTCTGCCTTGTATTTCACTCATTTACCTTTCTAGGCTCCTTCAAGTTAACAACATAGCATTCATACACTTTTTAATGTGCTCTAAACTCGAATTCTGGAATTCCTGGATCTAAGATACCTTTTCTACACGAACAACTCAGTTGGAGAAGTGTTTTATACATGTTCTATGCTAGTTCTCATGTATTTATTGTCATTTTGCCAGAGTTACTGATGTTTTCTTGTAGTTTCTAAGATTAGGCTTCTTGTTCAGGTATAAAAATTGGGAACATGAACAAACAACTATCTAAACACTATAATGAACCTGAAAAGCTTAGGAACATTGATTGTCTCTCAACAATGTTATGGAAGTGTTAGGCTTTCCAAGCTGGTTACTGTGTTTATTCTTCCATTTCAAGTGTATTCTGCTTTGTATTTCACACATTTACACTTCTAGGCTCCTTCAAGTTAACAACGTAGGATTCACACACTGTTAAATGTGCTCTCAACTCGAATTCTGTAATTCCTGGATCTAAAATACCTTTTCTACACTAACAACTCAGTTGGAGAAGTGTTTTATACATGTTCTATGCTAGTTCTCATGTATTTATTGTCATTTTGCCAGAGTTACTGATGTTTTCTTGTAGTTTCTAACATTAGGCCTTCTTGGCCAGGTATAAACATTGGGAACATCTACAAACAACTACCTAAACACGGTTATGAACCTGGAAAACTCGGAAACATTGTCTCTCAACTACGTTATAGAGTTTAATGATACATTTCCCTGAAGTGTAAGGCTTTCCAAAGCTGGCTTAATGTGTTTATTCCTCTATTTCAAGTGTATTCTGCCTTGTATTACACTCATTTACCATTCTAGGCTCCTTCAAGTTAACAACGGAGGATTCACACTCTGTTAAATGGGCTCTAAACTCGAATTCTGTAATTCCTGGATATAAGATAAATTTTCTACACCAACAACTCAGTTGGAGAAGTGTTTTATACATATTCTATGCTAGTTCTCATGTATTTATTGTCATTTTGCCAGAGTTACTGATGTTTTCTTGTAGTTTCTAACATTAGGCCTTCTTGACCAGGTATAAACATTGGGAACATCTACAAACAACTACCTAAACATGGTTATGAACCTGGAAAACTCGGGAACATTGTTTCTCGACTACATTATAGGGTTTAAGGATACATTTCCCTGAAGTGTAAGGCTTTCCAAAGCAGGTTAATGTGTTTATTCCTCTATTTCAAGTGTATTCTGCCTTGTATTTCACTCATTTACCTTTCTAGGCTCCTTCAAGTTAACAACATAGCATTCATACACTTTTTAATGTGCTCTAAACTCGAATTCTGGAATTCCTGGATCTAAGATACCTTTTCTACACGAACAACTCAGTTGGAGAAGTTTTTTATACAGGTTCTATGCTAGTTCTCATGTATTTATTGTCATTTTGCCAGAGTTACTGATGTTTTCTTGTAGTTTCTAAGATTAGGCCTTCTTGTTCATGTATAAACATTGGGAACATGAACAAACAACTATCTAAACATTGTAATGAACCTGAAAAGCTTAGGAACATTGATTGTCTCTCAACTATGTTATGGAAGTGTTAGGCTTTACAAGCTGGTTAATGTGTTTATTCTTCCATTTCAAGTGTATTCTGCTTTGTATTTCAAACATTTACCATTCTAGGCTCCTTCAAGTTAACAACGTAGGATTCACACACTGTTAAATGTGCTCTAAACTCGAATTCTGTAATTCCTCGATCTAAGATACCTTTTCTACACGAACAACTCAGTTGGAGAAGTGTTTCATACATGTTCTATGCCAGTTCTCATGTATTTATTGTCATTTTGCCAGAGTTACTGATGTTTTCTTGCAGTTTCTAACATTAGGCCTTCTTGACCAGGTATAAACATTGGGAACATCTACAAAGAACTACCTAAACACAGTTATGAATCTGGAAAACTCGGGAACATTGTCTCTCAACTACGTTATAGAGTTTAATGATACATTTCCGTGAAGTGTAAGGCTTTCCAAAGCAGGTTAATGTGTTTATTCCTCTATTTCAAGTGTATTCTGACTTGTATTTCACTCATTTACCATTCTAGGCTCCTTCAAGTTAACAAGGTGGGATTCATACACTGTTTAATGTGCTCTAAACTCGAATTCTGGAATTCCTAGATCTAAGATACCTTTTCTACACCAGCAACTCAGTTGGAGAAGTGTTTTATACCTGTTCTATGATAGTTCTCATGTATTTATTGTCATTTTGCCAGTTACTGATTTTTTCTTGTAGTTTCTAACATTAGGCCTTCTTGACCAGGTATAAACATTGGGAACATCTACAAACAACTACCTAAACATGGTTATGAACCTGGAAAACTCGGGAACATTGTTTCTCGACTACATTATAGGGTTTAAGGATACATTTCCGTGAAGTGTAAGGCTTTCCAAAGCAGGTTAATGTGTTTATTCCTCTATTTCAAGTGTATTCTGCCTTGTATTTCACTCATTTACCTTTCTAGGCTCCTTCAAGTTAACAACATAGCATTCATACACTTTTTAATGTGCTCTAAACTCGAATTCTGGAATTCCTGGATCTAAGATACCTTTTCTACACCAACAACTCAGTTGGAGAAGTGTTTTATACATGTTCTATGCTAGTTCTCATGTATTTATTGTCATTTTGCCAGAGTTACTGATGTTTTCTTGTAGTTTCTAAGATTAGGCTTCTTGTTCAGGTATAAAAATTGGGAACATGAACAAACAACTATCTAAACACTATAATGAACCTGAAAAGCTTAGGAACATTGATTGTCTCTCAACTATGTTATGGAAGTGTTAGGCTTTCCAAGCTGGTTACTGTGTTTATTCTTCCATTTCAAGTGTATTCTGCTTTGTATTTCACACATTTACACTTCTAGGCTCCTTCAAGTTAACAACGTAGGATTCACACACTGTTAAATGTGCTCTCAACTCGAATTCTGTAATTTCTGGATCTAAGATACCTTTTCTACACGAACAACTCAGTTGGAGAAGTGTTTTATACATGTTCTATGCTAGTTCTCATGTATTTATTGTCATTTTGCCAGAGTTACTGATGTTTTCCTGTAGTTTCTAACATTAGGCCTTCTTGGCCAGGTATAAACATTGGGAACATCTACAAACAACTACCTAAACACGGTTATGAACCTGGAAAACTCGGGAACATTGTCTCTCAACTACGTTATAGAGTTTAATGATACATTTCCCTGAAGTGTAAGGCTTTCCAAAGCTGGCTTAATGTGTTTATTCCTCTATTTCAAGTGTATTCTGCCTTGTATTTCACTCATTTACCATTCTAAGCTCCTTCAAGTTAACAACGGAGGATTCACACACTGTTAAATGTGCTCTAAACTCGAATTCTGTAATTCCTGGATCTAAGATACCTTTTCTACACCAGCAACTCAGTTGGAGAAGTGTTTTATACATGTTCTATGCTAGTTCTCATGTATTTATTGTCATTTTGCCAGTTACGGATGTTTTCTTGAAGTTTCTAACATTAGGCCTTCTAGACCAGGTATAAACATTGGGAACATCTACAAACAACTACCTAAACACGGTTATGAACCTGGAAAACTCGGGAACATTGTTTCCCAACTACGTTATAGAGTTTAAGGATACATTTCCGTGAAGTGTAAGGCTTTCCAAAGCAGGTTAATGTGTTTATTCCTCTATTTCAAGTGTATTCTGCCTTGTATTTCACTCATTTACCATTCTAGGCTCCTTCAAGTTAACAACGTAGGATTCATACACTGTTTAATGTGCTCTAAACTCGAATTCTGGAATTCCTGGATCTAAGATACCTTTTCTACACGAACAACTCAGTTGGAGTAGTGTTTTATACATGTTCTATGCTAGTTCTCATGTATTTATTGTCATTTTGCCAGAGTTACTGATGTTTTCTTGTAGTTTCTAAGATTAGGCCTTCTTGTTCATGTATAAACATTGGGAACATGAACAAACAACTATCTAAACATTGTAATGAACCTGAAAAGCTTAGGAACATTGATTGTCTCTCAACTATGTTATGGAAGTGTTAGGCATTACAAGCTGGTTAATGTGTTTATTCTTCCATTTCAAGTGTATTCTGCTTTGTATTTCAAACATTTACCATTCTAGGCTCCTTCAAGTTAACAACGTAGGATTCACACACTGTTAAATGTGCTCTAAACTCGAATTCTGTAATTCCTCGATCTAAGATACCTTTTCAACACGAACAACTCAGTTGGAGAAGTGTTTCATACATGTTCTATGCTAGTTCTCATGTATTTATTGTCATTTTGCCAGAGTTACTGATGTTTTCTTGCAGTTTCTAACATTAGGCCTTCTTGACCAGGTATAAACATTGGGAACATCTACAAAGAACTACCTAAACACAGTTATGAATCTGGAAAACTCGGGAACATTGTCTCTCAACTACGTTATAGAGTTTAATGATACATTTCCGTGAAGTGTAAGGCTTTCCAAAGCAGGTTAATGTGTTTATTCCTCTATTTCAAGTGTATTCTGACTTGTATTTCACTCATTTACCATTCTAGGCTCCTTCAAGTTAACAAGGTGGGATTCATACACTGTTTAATGTGCTCTAAACTCGAATTCTGGAATTCCTGGATCTAAGATACCTTTTCTACACCAGCAACTCAGTTGGAGAAGTGTTTTATACCTGTTCTATGATAGTTCTCATGTATTTATTGTCATTTTGCCAGTTACTGATTTTTTCTTGTAGTTTCTAACATTAGGCCTTCTTGACCAGGTATAAACATTGGGAACATCTACAAACAACTACCTAAACATGGTTATGAACCTGGAAAACTCGGGAACATTGTTTCTCGACTACATTATAGGGTTTAAGGATACATTTCCGTGAAGTGTAAGGCTTTCCAAAGCAGGTTAATGTGTTTATTCCTCTATTTCAAGTGTATTCTGCCTTGTATTTCACTCATTTACCTTTCTAGGCTCCTTCAAGTTAACAACATAGCATTCATACACTTTTTAATGTGCTCTAAACTCGAATTCTGGAATTCCTGGATCTAAGATACCTTTTCTACACCAACAACTCAGTTGGAGAAGTGTTTTATACATGTTCTATGCTAGTTCTCATGTATTTATTGTCATTTTGCCAGAGTTACTGATGTTTTCTTGTAGTTTCTAAGATTAGGCTTCTTGTTCAGGTATAAAAATTGGGAACATGAACAAACAACTATCTAAACACTATAATGAACCTGAAAAGCTTAGGAACATTGATTGTCTCTCAACTATGTTATGGAAGTGTTAGGCTTTCCAAGCTGGTTACTGTGTTTATTCTTCCATTTCAAGTGTATTCTGCTTTGTATTTCACACATTTACACTTCTAGGCTCCTTCAAGTTAACAACGTAGGATTCACACACTGTTAAATGTGCTCTCAACTCGAATTCTGTAATTCCTGGATCTAAAATACCTTTTCTACACTAACAACTCAGTTGGAGAAGTGTTTTATACATGTTCTATGCTAGTTCTCATGTATTTATTGTCATTTTGCCAGAGTTACTGATGTTTTCTTGTAGTTTCTAACATTAGGCCTTCTTGGCCAGGTATAAACATTGGGAACATCTACAAACAACTACCTAAACACGGTTATGAACCTGGAAAACTCGGGAACATTGTCTCTCAACTACGTTATAGAGTTTAATGATACATTTCCCTGAAGTGTAAGGCTTTCCAAAGCTGGCTTAATGTGTTTATTCCTCTATTTCAAGTGTATTCTGCCTTGTATTTCACTCATTTACCATTCTAGGCTCCTTCAAGTTAACAACGGAGGATTCACACTCTGTTAAATGGGCTCTAAACTCGAATTCTGTAATTCCTGGATATAAGATAAATTTTCTACACCAACAACTCAGTTGGAGAAGTGTTTTATACATATTCTATGCTAGTTCTCATGTATTTATTGTCATTTTGCCAGAGTTACTGATGTTTTCTTGTAGTTTCTAACATTAGGCCTTCTTGACCAGGTATAAACATTGGGAACATCTACAAACAACTACCTAAACATGGTTATGAACCTGGAAAACTCGGGAACATTGTTTCTCGACTACATTATAGGGTTTAAGGATACATTTCCCTGAAGTGTAAGGCTTTCCAAAGCAGGTTAATGTGTTTATTCCTCTATTTCAAGTGTATTCTGCCTTGTATTTCACTCATTTACCTTTCTAGGCTCCTTCAAGTTAACAACATAGCATTCATACACTTTTTAATGTGCTCTAAACTCGAATTCTGGAATTCCTGGATCTAAGATACCTTTTCTACACGAACAACTCAGTTGGAGAAGTGTTTTATGCATGTTCTATGCTAGTTCTCATGTATTTATTGTCATTTTGCCAGAGTTACTGATGTTTTCTTGTAGTTTCTAAGATTAGGCTTCTTGTTCAGGTATAAAAATTGGGAACATGAACAAACAACTATCTAAACACTATAATGAACCTGAAAAGCTTAGGAACATTGATTGTCTCTCAACTATGTTATGGAAGTGTTAGGCTTTCCAAGCTGGTTACTGTGTTTATTCTTCCATTTCAAGTGTATTCTGCTTTGTATTTCACACATTTACACTTCTAGGCTCCTTCAAGTTAACAACGTAGGATTCACACACTGTTAAATGTGCTCTCAACTCGAATTCTGTAATTCCTGGATCTAAAATACCTTTTCTACACTAACAACTCAGTTGGAGAAGTGTTTTATACATGTTCTATGCTAGTTCTCATGTATTTATTGTCATTTTGCCAGAGTTACTGATGTTTTCTTGTAGTTTCTAACATTAGGCCTTCTTGGCCAGGTATAAACATTGGGAACATCTACAAACAACTACCTAAACACGGTTATGAACCTGGAAAACTCGGGAACATTGTCTCTCAACTACGTTATAGAGTTTAATGATACATTTCCCTGAAGTGTAAGGCTTTCCAAAGCTGGCTTAATGTGTTTATTCCTCTATTTCAAGTGTATTCTGCCTTGTATTTCACTCATTTACCTTTCTAGGCTCCTTCAAGTTAACAACATAGCATTCATACACTTTTTAATGTGCTCTAAACTCGAATTCTGGAATTCCTGGATCTAAGATACCTTTTCTACAGGAAGAACTCAGTTGGAGAAGTGTTTTAGACATGTTCTATGCTAGTTCTCATGTATTTATTGTCATTTTGCCAGAGTTACTGATGTTTTCTTGTAGTTTCTAAGATTAGGCCTTCTTGTTCATGTATAAACATTGGGAACATGAACAAACAACTATCTAAACATTGTAATGAACCTGAAAAGCTTAGGAACATTGATTGTCTCTCAACTATGTTATGGAAGTGTTAGGCATTACAAGCTGGTTAATGTGTTTATTCTTCCATTTCAAGTGTATTCTGCTTTGTATTTCAAACATTTACCATTCTAGGCTCCTTCAAGTTAACAACGTAGGATTCACACACTGTTAAATGTGCTCTAAACTCGAATTCTGTAATTCCTCGATCTAAGATACCTTTTCAACACGAACAACTCAGTTGGAGAAGTGTTTCATACATGTTCTATGCTAGTTCTCATGTATTTATTGTCATTTTGCCAGAGTTACTGATGTTTTCTTGCAGTTTCTAACATTAGGCCTTCTTGACCAGGTATAAACATTGGGAACATCTACAAAGAACTACCTAAACACAGTTATGAATCTGGAAAACTCGGGAACATTGTCTCTCAACTACGTTATAGAGTTTAATGATACATTTCCGTGAAGTGTAAGGCTTTCCAAAGCAGGTTAATGTGTTTATTCCTCTATTTCAAGTGTATTCTGACTTGTATTTCACTCATTTACCATTCTAGGCTCCTTCAAGTTAACAAGGTGGGATTCATACACTGTTTAATGTGCTCTAAACTCGAATTCTGGAATTCCTGGATCTAAGATACCTTTTCTACACCAGCAACTCAGTTGGAGAAGTGTTTTATACCTGTTCTATGATAGTTCTCATGTATTTATTGTCATTTTGCCAGTTACTGATTTTTTCTTGTAGTTTCTAACATTAGGCCTTCTTGACCAGGTATAAACATTGGGAACATCTACAAACAACTACCTAAACATGGTTATGAACCTGGAAAACTCGGGAACATTGTTTCTCGACTACATTATAGGGTTTAAGGATACATTTCCGTGAAGTGTAAGGCTTTCCAAAGCAGGTTAATGTGTTTATTCCTCTATTTCAAGTGTATTCTGCCTTGTATTTCACTCATTTACCTTTCTAGGCTCCTTCAAGTTAACAACATAGCATTCATACACTTTTTAATGTGCTCTAAACTCGAATTCTGGAATTCCTGGATCTAAGATACCTTTTCTACACGAACAACTCAGTTGGAGAAGTGTTTTATACATGTTCTATGCTAGTTCTCATGTATTTATTGTCATTTTGCCAGAGTTACTGATGTTTTCTTGTAGTTTCTAACATTAGGCCTTCTTGGCCAGGTATAAACATTGGGAACATCTACAAACAACTACCTAAACACGGTTATGAACCTGGAAAACTCGGGAACATTGTCTCTCAACTACGTTATAGAGTTTAATGATACATTTCCCTGAAGTGTAAGGCTTTCCAAAGCTGGCTTAATGTGTTTATTCCTCTATTTCAAGTGTATTCTGCCTTGTATTTCACTCATTTACCATTCTAGGCTCCTTCAAGTTAACAACGGAGGATTCACACTCTGTTAAATGGGCTCTAAACTCGAATTCTGTAATTCCTGGATATAAGATAAATTTTCTACACCAACAACTCAGTTGGAGAAGTGTTTTATACATATTCTATGCTAGTTCTCATGTATTTATTGTCATTTTGCCAGAGTTACTGATGTTTTCTTGTAGTTTCTAACATTAGGCCTTCTTGAGCAGGTATAAACATTGGGAACATCTACAAACAACTACTAAACACGGTTATGAACATGGAAAACTCGGGAACATTGACTCTCAACTACGTTATAGAGTTTAATGATACATTTCCGTGAAGTGTAAGGCTTTCCAAAGCAATTTAATCTGTTTATTCCTCTATTTCAAGTGTATTCTGCCTTGTATTTCACTCATTTACCATTCTAGGCTCCTTCAAGTTAACAACGTAGGATTCATACACTGTTTAATGTGCTCTAAACTGGAATTCTGGAATTCCTGGATCTAAGATACCTTTTCTACAGGAACAATTCAGTTGGAGAATTGTATTATACATGTTCTATGCTAATTCTCATGTAATTATTGTCATTTTGCCAGAGTTACTGATGTTTTCTTGTAGTTTCTAACATTAGGCCTTCTTGTTCAGGTATAAACATTGGGAACATGAACAAACAACTATCTAAACACTGTAATGAACCTGAAAAGCTTAGGAACATTGATTGTCTCTCAACTATGTTATGGAAGTGTTAGGCTTTCCAAGCTGGTTAATGTGTTTATTCTTCCATTTCAAGTGTATTCTGCTTTGTATTTTATACATTTACCATTCTAGGCTCCTTCAAGTTAAAAACGTAGGATTCACAAACAGTTAAATGTGCTCTAAACTCGAATTCTGTAATTCCTGGATCTAGGATACATTTTCTACACGAACAACTCAGTTGGAGAAGTGTTTTATAAATGTTCTATGCTAGTTCTCATGTATTTATTGTCATTTTGCCAGAGTTACTGATGTTTTCTTGTAGTTTCTAACATTAGGCCTTCTTGACCAGGTATAAACATTGGGAACATCTACAAACAACTACCAAAACACGGTTATGAACCTGGAAAACTCGGGAACATTGTCTCTCAACTACGTTATAGAGTTTAATGATACATTTCCCTGAAGTGTAAGGCTTTCCAAAGCGGGTTAATGTGTTTATTCCTCTATTTCAAGTGTATTGTGCCTTGTATTTCACTCATTTACCAATCTAGGCTCCTTCAAGTTAACAACGTAGGATTCACACACTGTTAAATGTGCTCTAAACTCGAATTCTGTAATTCCTCGATTAAGATACCTTTTCTACACGAACAACTCAGTTGGAGAAGTGTTTTAGACATGTTCTATGCTAGTTCTCATGTATTTATTGTCATTTTGCCAGAGTTACTGATGTTTTCTTGTAGTTTTTAAGATTAGGCCTTCTTGTTCAGGTATAAACATTGGGAACATGAACAAACAACTATATAAACATTGTAATGGACCTGAAAAGCTTAGGAACATTGATTGTCTCTCAACTATGTTATGGAAGTGTTAGGCTTTACAAGCAGGTTAATGTGTTTATTCTTCCATTTCAAGTGTATTCTGCTTTGTATTTCAAACATTTACCATTCTAGGCTCCTTCAAGTTAACAACGTAGGATTCATACACTGTTAAATGTGCTCTAAACTCGAATTCTGTAATTCCTCGATCTAAGATACCTTTTCTACACGAACAACTCAGTTGGAGAAGTGTTTTATACATGTTCTATGCTAGTTCTCATGTATTTATTGTCATTTTGCCAGAGTTACTGATGTTTTCTTGTAGTTTCTAAGATTAGGCCTTCCTGTTCAGGTATAAACATTGGGAACATGAACAAACAACTATCTAAACATTGTAATGAACCTGAAAAGCTTAGGAACATTGATTGTCTCTCAACTATGTTATGGATGTGTTAGGCTTTACAAGCTGTTTAATGTGTTTATTCTTCCATTTCAAGTGTATTCTGCTTTGTATTTCAAACATTTACCATTCTAGGCTCCTTCAAGTTAACAACGTAGGATTCACACACTGTTAAATGTGCTCTAAACTCGAATTCTGTAATTCCTCGATCTAAGATACCTTTTCTACATGAACAACTCAGTTGGAGAAGTGTTTTATACATGTTCTATGCTAGTTCTCATGTATTTATTGTCATTTTGCCAGAGTTACTGATGTTTTCTTGTAGTTTCTAACATTAGGCCTTCTTGTTCAGGTATAAACATTGGGAACATGAACAAACAACTATCTAAACACTGTAATGAACCTGAAAAGCTTAGGAACATTGATTGTCTCTCAAATATGTTATGGAAGTGTTAGGCTTTACAAGCTGGTTAATGTGTTTATTCTTCCCTTTCAAGTGTATTCTGCTTTGTATTTCAAACATTTACCATTCTAGGCTCCTTCAAGTTAACAACGTAGGATTCACACACTGTTAAATGTGCTCTAAACTCGAATTCTGTAATTCCTCGATCTAAGATACCTTTTCTAGACGAACAACTCAGTTGGAGAAGTGTTTTATACATGTTCTATGCTAGTTCTCATGTATTTATTGTCATTTTGCCATAGTTACTGATGTTTTCTTGTAGTTTCTAACATTAGACCTTCTTGACCAGGTATAAACATTGGGAACATCTACAAACAACTACCTAAACACGGTTATGAACCTGGAAAACTCGGGAACATTGTCTCTCAACTACGTTATAGAGTTTAATGATACATTTCCGTGAGGTGTAAGGCTTTCCAAAGCAGGTTAATGTGTTTATTCCTCTATTTCAAGTGTATTCTGCCTTGTATTTCACTCATTTACCATTCTAGGCTCCTTCAAGTTAACAACGTAGGATTCACACACTGTTAAATGGGCTCTAAACTCGAATTCTGTAATTCCTGGATCTAAGATACCTTTTCTACACCAGCAACTCAGTTGGAGAAGTGTTTTATACATGTTCTATGCTAGTTCTCATGTATTTATTGTCATTTTGCCAGTTACTGATGTTTTCTTGTAGTTTCTAAGATTAGGCTTCTTGTTCAGGTATAAAAATTGGGAACATGAACAAACAACTATCTAAACACTATAATGAACCTGAAAAGCTTAGGAACATTGATTGTCTCTCAACTATGTTATGGAAGTGTTAGGCTTTCCAAGCTGGTTACTGTGTTTATTCTTCCATTTCAAGTGTATTCTGCTTTGTATTTCACACATTTACACTTCTAGGCTCCTTCAAGTTAACAACGTAGGATTCACACACTGTTAAATGTGCTCTCAACTCGAATTCTGTAATTCCTGGATCTAAAATACCTTTTCTACACTAACAACTCAGTTGGAGAAGTGTTTTATACATGTTCTATGCTAGTTCTCATGTATTTATTGTCATTTTGCCAGAGTTACTGATGTTTTCTTGTAGTTTCTAACATTAGGCCTTCTTGGCCAGGTATAAACATTGGGAACATCTACAAACAACTACCTAAACACGGTTATGAACCTGGAAAACTCGGGAACATTGTCTCTCAACTACGTTATAGAGTTTAATGATACATTTCCCTGAAGTGTAAGGCTTTCCAAAGCTGGCTTAATGTGTTTATTCCTCTATTTCAAGTGTATTCTGCCTTGTATTTCACTCATTTACCATTCTAGGCTCCTTCAAGTTAACAACGGAGGATTCACACTCTGTTAAATGGGCTCTAAACTCGAATTCTGTAATTCCTGGATATAAGATAAATTTTCTACACCAACAACTCAGTTGGAGAAGTGTTTTATACATATTCTATGCTAGTTCTCATGTATTTATTGTCATTTTGCCAGAGTTACTGATGTTTTCTTGTAGTTTCTAACATTAGGCCTTCTTGACCAGGTATAAACATTGGGAACATCTACAAACAACTACCTAAACATGGTTATGAACCTGGAAAACTCGGGAACATTGTTTCTCGACTACATTATAGGGTTTAAGGATACATTTCCCTGAAGTGTAAGGCTTTCCAAAGCAGGTTAATGTGTTTATTCCTCTATTTCAAGTGTATTCTGCCTTGTATTTCACTCATTTACCTTTCTAGGCTCCTTCAAGTTAACAACATAGCATTCATACACTTTTTAATGTGCTCTAAACTCGAATTCTGGAATTCCTGGATCTAAGATACCTTTTCTACACGAACAACTCAGTTGGAGAAGTGTTTTATGCATGTTCTATGCTAGTTCTCATGTATTTATTGTCATTTTGCCAGAGTTACTGATGTTTTCTTGTAGTTTCTAAGATTAGGCTTCTTGTTCAGGTATAAAAATTGGGAACATGAACAAACAACTATCTAAACACTATAATGAACCTGAAAAGCTTAGGAACATTGATTGTCTCTCAACTATGTTATGGAAGTGTTAGGCTTTCCAAGCTGGTTACTGTGTTTATTCTTCCATTTCAAGTGTATTCTGCTTTGTATTTCACACATTTACACTTCTAGGCTCCTTCAAGTTAACAACGTAGGATTCACACACTGTTAAATGTGCTCTCAACTCGAATTCTGTAATTCCTGGATCTAAAATACCTTTTCTACACTAACAACTCAGTTGGAGAAGTGTTTTATACATGTTCTATGCTAGTTCTCATGTATTTATTGTCATTTTGCCAGAGTTACTGATGTTTTCTTGTAGTTTCTAACATTAGGCCTTCTTGGCCAGGTATAAACATTGGGAACATCTACAAACAACTACCTAAACACGGTTATGAACCTGGAAAACTCGGGAACATTGTCTCTCAACTACGTTATAGAGTTTAATGATACATTTCCCTGAAGTGTAAGGCTTTCCAAAGCTGGCTTAATGTGTTTATTCCTCTATTTCAAGTGTATTCTGCCTTGTATTTCACTCATTTACCTTTCTAGTCTCCTTCAAGTTAACAACGTAGGATTCATACACTGTTTAATGTGCTCTAAACTCGAATTCTGGAATTCCTGGATCTAAGATACCTTTTCTACACGAACAACTCAGTTGGAGTAGTGTTTTATACATGTTCTATGCTAGTTCTCATGTATTTATTGTCATTTTGCCAGAGTTACTGATGTTTTCTTGTAGTTTCTAAGATTAGGCCTTCTTGTTCATGTATAAACATTGGGAACATGAACAAACAACTATCTAAACATTGTAATGAACCTGAAAAGCTTAGGAACATTGATTGTCTCTCAACTATGTTATGGAAGTGTTAGGCATTACAAGCTGGTTAATGTGTTTATTCTTCCATTTCAAGTGTATTCTGCTTTGTATTTCAAACATTTACCATTCTAGGCTCCTTCAAGTTAACAACGTAGGATTCACACACTGTTAAATGTGCTCTAAACTCGAATTCTGTAATTCCTCGATCTAAGATACCTTTTCAACACGAACAACTCAGTTGGAGAAGTGTTTCATACATGTTCTATGCTAGTTCTCATGTATTTATTGTCATTTTGCCAGAGTTACTGATGTTTTCTTGCAGTTTCTAACATTAGGCCTTCTTGACCAGGTATAAACATTGGGAACATCTACAAAGAACTACCTAAACACAGTTATGAATCTGGAAAACTCGGGAACATTGTCTCTCAACTACGTTATAGAGTTTAATGATACATTTCCGTGAAGTGTAAGGCTTTCCAAAGCAGGTTAATGTGTTTATTCCTCTATTTCAAGTGTATTCTGACTTGTATTTCACTCATTTACCATTCTAGGCTCCTTCAAGTTAACAAGGTGGGATTCATACACTGTTTAATGTGCTCTAAACTCGAATTCTGGAATTCCTGGATCTAAGATACCTTTTCTACACCAGCAACTCAGTTGGAGAAGTGTTTTATACCTGTTCTATGATAGTTCTCATGTATTTATTGTCATTTTGCCAGTTACTGATTTTTTCTTGTAGTTTCTAACATTAGGCCTTCTTGACCAGGTATAAACATTGGGAACATCTACAAACAACTACCTAAACATGGTTATGAACCTGGAAAACTCGGGAACATTGTTTCTCGACTACATTATAGGGTTTAAGGATACATTTCCGTGAAGTGTAAGGCTTTCCAAAGCAGGTTAATGTGTTTATTCCTCTATTTCAAGTGTATTCTGCCTTGTATTTCACTCATTTACCTTTCTAGGCTCCTTCAAGTTAACAACATAGCATTCATACACTTTTTAATGTGCTCTAAACTCGAATTCTGGAATTCCTGGATCTAAGATACCTTTTCTACACGAACAACTCAGTTGGAGAAGTGTTTTATACATGTTCTATGCTAGTTCTCATGTATTTATTGTCATTTTGCCAGAGTTACTGATGTTTTCTTGTAGTTTCTAACATTAGGCCTTCTTGGCCAGGTATAAACATTGGGAACATCTACAAACAACTACCTAAACACGGTTATGAACCTGGAAAACTCGGGAACATTGTCTCTCAACTACGTTATAGAGTTTAATGATACATTTCCCTGAAGTGTAAGGCTTTCCAAAGCTGGCTTAATGTGTTTATTCCTCTATTTCAAGTGTATTCTGCCTTGTATTTCACTCATTTACCATTCTAGGCTCCTTCAAGTTAACAACGGAGGATTCACACTCTGTTAAATGGGCTCTAAACTCGAATTCTGTAATTCCTGGATATAAGATAAATTTTCTACACCAACAACTCAGTTGGAGAAGTGTTTTATACATATTCTATGCTAGTTCTCATGTATTTATTGTCATTTTGCCAGAGTTACTGATGTTTTCTTGTAGTTTCTAACATTAGGCCTTCTTGAGCAGGTATAAACATTGGGAACATCTACAAACAACTACTAAACACGGTTATGAACATGGAAAACTCGGGAACATTGACTCTCAACTACGTTATAGAGTTTAATGATACATTTCCGTGAAGTGTAAGGCTTTCCAAAGCAATTTAATCTGTTTATTCCTCTATTTCAAGTGTATTCTGCCTTGTATTTCACTCATTTACCATTCTAGGCTCCTTCAAGTTAACAACGTAGGATTCATACACTGTTTAATGTGCTCTAAACTGGAATTCTGGAATTCCTGGATCTAAGATACCTTTTCTACAGGAACAATTCAGTTGGAGAATTGTATTATACATGTTCTATGCTAATTCTCATGTAATTATTGTCATTTTGCCAGAGTTACTGATGTTTTCTTGTAGTTTCTAACATTAGGCCTTCTTGTTCAGGTATAAACATTGGGAACATGAACAAACAACTATCTAAACACTGTAATGAACCTGAAAAGCTTAGGAACATTGATTGTCTCTCAACTATGTTATGGAAGTGTTAGGCTTTCCAAGCTGGTTAATGTGTTTATTCTTCCATTTCAAGTGTATTCTGCTTTGTATTTTATACATTTACCATTCTAGGCTCCTTCAAGTTAAAAACGTAGGATTCACAAACAGTTAAATGTGCTCTAAACTCGAATTCTGTAATTCCTGGATCTAGGATACATTTTCTACACGAACAACTCAGTTGGAGAAGTGTTTTATAAATGTTCTATGCTAGTTCTCATGTATTTATTGTCATTTTGCCAGAGTTACTGATGTTTTCTTGTAGTTTCTAACATTAGGCCTTCTTGACCAGGTATAAACATTGGGAACATCTACAAACAACTACCAAAACACGGTTATGAACCTGGAAAACTCGGGAACATTGTCTCTCAACTACGTTATAGAGTTTAATGATACATTTCCCTGAAGTGTAAGGCTTTCCAAAGCGGGTTAATGTGTTTATTCCTCTATTTCAAGTGTATTGTGCCTTGTATTTCACTCATTTACCAATCTAGGCTCCTTCAAGTTAACAACGTAGGATTCACACACTGTTAAATGTGCTCTAAACTCGAATTCTGTAATTCCTCGATTAAGATACCTTTTCTACACGAACAACTCAGTTGGAGAAGTGTTTTAGACATGTTCTATGCTAGTTCTCATGTATTTATTGTCATTTTGCCAGAGTTACTGATGTTTTCTTGTAGTTTTTAAGATTAGGCCTTCTTGTTCAGGTATAAACATTGGGAACATGAACAAACAACTATATAAACATTGTAATGGACCTGAAAAGCTTAGGAACATTGATTGTCTCTCAACTATGTTATGGAAGTGTTAGGCTTTACAAGCTGGTTAATGTGTTTATTCTTCCATTTCAAGTGTATTCTGCTTTGTATTTCAAACATTTACCATTCTAGGCTCCTTCAAGTTAACAACGTAGGATTCATACACTGTTAAATGTGCTCTAAACTCGAATTCTGTAATTCCTCGATCTAAGATACCTTTTCTACACGAACAACTCAGTTGGAGAAGTGTTTTATACATGTTCTATGCTAGTTCTCATGTATTTATTGTCATTTTGCCAGAGTTACTGATGTTTTCTTGTAGTTTCTAAGATTAGGCCTTCCTGTTCAGGTATAAACATTGGGAACATGAACAAACAACTATCTAAACATTGTAATGAACCTGAAAAGCTTAGGAACATTGATTGTCTCTCAACTATGTTATGGATGTGTTAGGCTTTACAAGCTGTTTAATGTGTTTATTCTTCCATTTCAAGTGTATTCTGCTTTGTATTTCAAACATTTACCATTCTAGGCTCCTTCAAGTTAACAACGTAGGATTCACACACTGTTAAATGTGCTCTAAACTCGAATTCTGTAATTCCTCGATCTAAGATACCTTTTCTACATGAACAACTCAGTTGGAGAAGTGTTTTATACATGTTCTATGCTAGTTCTCATGTATTTATTGTCATTTTGCCAGAGTTACTGATGTTTTCTTGTAGTTTCTAACATTAGGCCTTCTTGTTCAGGTATAAACATTGGGAACATGAACAAACAACTATCTAAACACTGTAATGAACCTGAAAAGCTTAGGAACATTGATTGTCTCTCAAATATGTTATGGAAGTGTTAGGCTTTACAAGCTGGTTAATGTGTTTATTCTTCCCTTTCAAGTGTATTCTGCTTTGTATTTCAAACATTTACCATTCTAGGCTCCTTCAAGTTAACAACGTAGGATTCACACACTGTTAAATGTGCTCTAAACTCGAATTCTGTAATTCCTCGATCTAAGATACCTTTTCTAGACGAACAACTCAGTTGGAGAAGTGTTTTATACATGTTCTATGCTAGTTCTCATGTATTTATTGTCATTTTGCCATAGTTACTGATGTTTTCTTGTAGTTTCTAACATTAGACCTTCTTGACCAGGTATAAACATTGGGAACATCTACAAACAACTACCTAAACACGGTTATGAACCTGGAAAACTCGGGAACATTGTCTCTCAACTACGTTATAGAGTTTAATGATACATTTCCGTGAGGTGTAAGGCTTTCCAAAGCAGGTTAATGTGTTTATTCCTCTATTTCAAGTGTATTCTGCCTTGTATTTCACTCATTTACCATTCTAGGCTCCTTCAAGTTAACAACGTAGGATTCACACACTGTTAAATGGGCTCTAAACTCGAATTCTGTAATTCCTGGATCTAAGATACCTTTTCTACACCAGCAACTCAGTTGGAGAAGTGTTTTATACATGTTCTATGCTAGTTCTCATGTATTTATTGTCATTTTGCCAGTTACTGATGTTTTCTTGTAGTTTCTAAGATTAGGCTTCTTGTTCAGGTATAAAAATTGGGAACATGAACAAAAACTATCAAAACACTTTAATGAACCTGAAAAACTTAGGAACAT
>CAVNZX010000083.1:0-98940 GCA_963693515.1 Pipistrellus nathusii
TTATTAAACAACATAGGATTCATACACTGTTTAATGTTCTCTAAACTCAAATTAAGGAATTCCTGGATCTAAGATACGTTTTCCACAGCAACAACTCAGTTGGCCAAGAGTTTTACACATGTTCTATGTGAGTTCTCATCTATTTATTGTCATTTTCCCAGAATTACTGATGTTTTCTTGTAGTTTTTTAACATTTGGCCTTCTTGTCCAGGTATAAACATTGGCAACGTGGAAAAACAAGTATCTAAACACTGTTATGAACCTGTAAAGCTCGGGAACATTGTCTCTCACTTATGTTTTAGAGTTTAATGATACATTTCAGTGAAGTGTAAAGGCTTTCCGAAGTGGCTAATTGTGTTTATTTCTATATTTCAAGTGCATTCTGCCCTGTATTTCACACATTCACCATTCTAGTCTCCTTAAAGGAAACAACATAGGATTCATACACTGTTTAATGTCCTCTAAACTCAAATTAAGTTATTCCTAGATCTAAGATACGTTTTCTACAAGAACAAACTCAGTTGGACCAGTGTTTTAGACATGTTCTACGTGAGTTCTCATCTATTTATTGTCATTTTCCCAGAATTACTGATGTTTTCTTGTAGTTTCTAATATTAGGCCCTTCTTGTCCATGTATAAACATTGGGAACCTGGACCAACCACTACCTAAACACTGTTAGGAACCTGAAAACCTCGGGAACATTGTCTCTCTACTATGTTTTAGAGTTTAATGATACATCTCAGTGAAGTGTAAGGATTCACAAAGCTGCTAAATGTTTCTTTTCTGGATTTCAAGTGTATTCTGCCTTGCATTTCACACGTTTACCATTATAGGCTTCCTTTTAGTAAACAACATATGATTCATACACTGATTAATGTCCTCTAAACTCAAATTAAGTTATTCCTGGATCTAAGATCCGTTTTTCTACAGGAACAACTCAGTTGGACAAGTGTTTTACACATGTTCTATGTGAGTTCTCATCTAATTTATTGTCTTTTCCCAGAATTACTGAGGTTTTCTTGTAGTTTCTAACATTTGGCCTTCTTGTCCAGGTATAAACATTGGGAACATGGACAAACAACTATCTAAACACTGTTATGAACCTGTAAAGCTAGGGAACATTGTCTCTCAACTATGTTTTAGAGTTTAATGATACATCTCAGTGAAGTGTAAGGCTTTCCGAAGTGGCTAAATGTGTTTATTTCTCTATTTCAGTGCATTCTGCCGTGTTTTTCAACACATTCACCATTCTAGTCTCCTTAAAGGAAACAACATAGGATTCATACACTGTTCAATGTCCTCTAAACTCAAATTAAGTTATTCCTGGATCTAAGATCCGTTTTCTACAGGAACAACTCAATTGGAAAAGTGTTTTACACATGTTCTATGTGAGTTCTCATCTATTTCTTGTCATTTTCCCAGAATTACTGATGTTTTCTTGTAGTTTCTAACATTTGGCCTTCTTGTCCAGGTATAAACATTGGGAACATGGACAAACAACTTCCTAAACACTGTTATGAACCAGGAAAGCTCAGGTACATTGTCTCTCAACTATGTTTTACAGTTTAATGATACATCTCAGTGAAGTGTAAGGCTTTCCGAAGTGGCTAAATGTGTTTATTTCTCTATTTCAAGTGCATTCTGCCGTGTATTTCAAACATTCAACATTCTTGTCTCCTTAAAGGAAACAACATAGGATTCATACACTGTTTAATGTCCTCTAAACTCAAATTAAGTTATTCCTGGATCTAAGATCCGTTTTCTACAGGAACAACTCAGTTGGACAAGTGTTTTACACATGTTCTATGTGAGTTCTCATCTATTTATTGTCATTTTCCCAGAATTACTGATGTTTTATTGTAGTTTCTAACATTTGGCCTTCTTGTCCAGGTATAAACATTGGGAACGTGGACAAACAAGTATCTAAACACTGTTATGAACCTGTAAAGCTCGGGAACATTGCCTCTCACCTATGTTTTAGAGTTTAATGATACATCTCATTGAAGGGTATGGCTTTCCAAAGCGGCTAAATGTGTTTATTTCTCTATTTCAAGTGCATTCTGCCGTGTTTTACACACATTCACCATTCTAGGTCTCCTTAAAGGAAACAACATAGGATTCATACACTGTTTAATGTCCTCTAAACTCAAATTAAGTTATTCCTGGATCTAAGATACGTTTTCTACAGGAACAACTCAGTTAGACAAGTGTTTTACACATGTTCTATGTGAGTTCTCATCTATTTCTTGTCATTTTCCCAGAATTACTGATGTTTTCTTGTAGTTTCTAACAATAGGCCTTCTTGTCCACGTACAAACATTGGGAACCTGGACCAACCACTACCTAAACACTGTTAGGAACCTGAAAACCTCAGGAACATTGTCTCTCAACTATGTTTTAGAGTTTAATGATACATCTCAGTGAAGTGTAAGGCTTTCCGAAGTGGCTAAATGTGTTTATTTCTCTATTTCAAGTATATTCTGCCGTGAAATTCACACATTCACCATTCTAGTCTCCTTAAAGGAAACAACATAGGATTCATACACTGTTTAATGTCCTCTAAACTCAAATTAAGTTATTCCTGGATCTAAGATCTGTTTTCTACTGGAACAACTCAGTTGGACAAGTGTTTTACACATGTTCTATGTGAGTTCTCATCTATTTATTGTCATTTTCCCAGAATTACTGATGTTTTCTTGTAGTTTCTAACATTAGGCCTTCTTGTCCACGTACAAACATTGGGAACCTGGACCAACCACTACCTAAACACTGTTAGGAACCTGAAAACCTCGGGAACATTGTCTCTCAACTATGTTTTAGAGTTTAATGATACATCTCAGTGAAGTGTAAGGCTTTCAAAAGCTGCTAAATGTGTTTATTTCTCTATTTCAAGTGTATTCTCCCTTGCATTTCACACGTTTACCATTCTAGGCTCCTTTAAGTAAACAACATAGGATTCATACACTGTTTAATGTCCTGTAAACTCAAATTAAGTTATTCCTGGATCTAAGATCCGTTTTCTACAGGAACAACTCAGTTGGACAAGTGTTTTACACATGTTCTATGTGTGTTCTCATCTATTTATTGTCATTTTCCCAGAATTACTGATGTTTTCTTGTAGTTTCTAACATTTGGCCTTCTTGTCCAGGTATAAACATTGGGAACATGGACAAACAACTATCTAAACACTGTTATGAACCTGTAAAGCTCGGGAACATTGTCTCTCACCTATGTTTTAGAGTTTAATGATACATCTCAGTGAGGTGTAAGGCTTTCCAAAGCGGCTAAATGTGTTTATTTCTCTATTTCAAGTGCATTCTGCCGTGTTTTACACACATTCACCATTCTAGTCTCCTTAAAGGAAACAACATAGGATTCATACACTGTTTAATGTCCTCTAAACTCAAATTAAGTTATTCCTGGATCTAAGATACGTTTTCTACAGGAACAACTCAGTTGGACAAGTGTTTTACACATGTTCTATGTGAGTTCTCATCAATTTCTTGTCATTTTCCCAGAATTACTGATGTTTTCTTGTAGTTTCTAACATTAGGCCTTCTTGTCCACGTACAAACATTGGGAACCTGGACCAACCACTACCTAAACACTGTTAGGAACCTGAAAACCTCGGGAACATTGTCTCTCAACTATGTTTTAGAGTTTAATGATACATCTCAGTGAAGTGTAAGGCTTTCCAAAGCTGCTAAATGTGTTTATTTCTCTATTTCAAGTGTATTCTGCCTTGCATTTCACACGTTTACCATTCTAGGCTTCTTTAAGTAAACAACATAGGATTCATACACTGTTTAATGTCCTCTAAACTCAAATTAAGGAATTCCTGGATCTAAGATACGTTTTCTACAGGAACAACTCAGTTGGACAAGTGTTTTACACATGTTCTATGTGAGTTCTCATCTATTTATTGTCATTTTCCCACAATTACTGATGTTTTCTTGTAGTCTCTAACATTTGGCCTTCTTATCCAGGTATAAACATTGGGAACATGGACAAACAACTATCTAAACACTGTTATGAACCTGTAAAGCTCGGGAACATTGTCACTCACCTATGTTTTAGAGTTTAATGATACATCTCAGTGAAGTGTAAGGCTTTCCGAAGTGGCTAAATGTGTTTATTTCTCTATTTCAAGTGCATTCTGCCGTGTATTTCACACATTCACCATTCTAGTCTCATTAAAGGAAACAACATAGGATTCATACACTGTATAATGTCTCTAAACTCAAATTAAGGAATTCCTGGATCTAAGATACGTTTTCTACAGGAACCACTCAGTTGGAAAAGTGTTTTCCACATGTTCTATGTGAGTTCTCATCTATTTATTGTCATTTTCCCAGAATTACTGATGTTTTCTTGTAGTTAATAACATTTGGCCTTCTTGTCCAGGTATAAACATTGGGAACATGGACAAACAAGTATCTAAACACTGTTATGAACCTGTAAAGCTCGGGAACATTGTCTCTCACCTATGTTTTAGAGTTTAGTGATACATCTCAGTGAAGTGTAAGGCTTTCCGAAGCGGCTAAATGTGTATATTTCTCTATTTCAAGTGCATTCTGCCGTGTATTTCACACATTCACTATTCTAGTCTCCTTAAAGGAAACAACATAGGATTCATACACTGTTTAATGTTCTCTAAAATCAAATTAAGTTATTCAAGGATCTAAGATCCGTTTTCTACAGGAACAACTCAGTTGGACAAGTGTTTTACACATGTTCTATGTGAGTTCTCATCTATTTCTTGTCATTTTCCCAGAATTACTGATGTTTTCTTGTAGTTTCTAACATTTGGCCTTCTTGTCCAGGTATAAACATTGGGAACGTGGACAAACAAGTATCTAAACACTGTTATGAACCTGTAAAGCTCGGGAGCATTGTCTCTCACCTATGTTTTAGAGTTTAATGATACATCTCAGTGAAGTGTAAGGCTTTCCGAAGTGGCTAAATGTGTTTATTTCTCCATTTCAAGTGCATTCTGCCGTGTTTTTCACACATTCACCATTCTAGTCTCCTTAAAGGAAACAACATAGGATTCATACACTGTTCAATGTCCTCTAAACTCAAATTAAGTAATTCCTTGATCTAAGATCCGTTTTCTACAGGAACAACTCCATTGGAAAAGTGTTTTACACATGTTCTATGTGAGTTCTCATCTATTTATTGTCATTTTCCCAGAATTACTGATTATTTCTTGTAGTTTCTAACATTTGGCCTTCTTGTCCAGGTATAAACATTGGGAACATGGACAAACAACTATCTAAACACTTTTATGAACCTGTAAAGCTCGGGAACACTGTCTCTCACCTATGTTTTAGAGTTTAATGATACATCTCAGTGAGGTGTAAGGCTTTCCAAAGCGGCGAAATGTGTTTATTTCTCTATTTCAAGTGCATTCTGCCATGTTTTACACACATTCACCATTCTAGCTTCCTTAAAGGAAACAACATAGGATTCATACACTGTTTAATGTCCTCTAAACTCAAATTAAGTTATTCCTGGATCTAAGATCCGTTTTCTACAGGAACAACTCAGTTGGACAAGTGTTTTACATATGTTCTATGTGAGTTCTCATCTATTTATTGTCATTTTCCCAGAATTACTGATGTTTTCTTGTAGTTTAAACATTAGGCCTTCTTGTCCAGGTAGAAACATAGGGAACCTGGACCAACCACTACCTAAACACTGTTAGGAACCTGAAAACCTCTGGAACATTGTATCTCAACTATGTTTTAGAGTTTAATGATACATCTCAGTGAAGTGTAAGGATTTCCAAAGCTGCCAAATGTGTTCATTTCTGTATTTCAAGTGTATTCTGCCTTGCATTTCACACGTTTACCATTCTAGGCTTCTTTTAGTAAACAACATAGGATTCATACACTGTTTAATGTCCTCTAAACTCAAATTAAGGAATTCCTGGATCTAAGATACGTTTTCTACAGGAACAACTCAGTTGGACAAGTGTTTTACACATGTTCTATGTGAGTTCTCATCTATTTCTTGTCATTTTGCCAAAATTACTGATGATTTCTTGTAGTTTCTAACATTAGGCCTTCTTGTCCACGTACAAACATAGGGAACCTGGACCAACCACTACCTAAACACTGTTAGGAACCTGAAAACCTCAGGAACATTGTCTCTCAACTATGTTTTAGAGTTTAATGATACATCTCAGTGAAGTGTAAGGCTTTACGAAGTGGCTAAATGTGTTTATTTCTCTATTTCAAGTGTATTCTGCCTTGCATTTCACACGTTTACCATTCTAGGCTTCTTTTAGTAAACAACATAGGATTCATACACTGTTTAATGTCCTCTAAACTCAAATTAAGGAATTCCTGGATCTAAGATACGTTTTCTACAGGAACAACTCAGTTGGACAAGTGTTTTACACATGTTCTATGTGAGTTCTCATCTATTTATTGTCATTTTCCCAGAATTACTGATGTTTTCTTGTAGTTTAAACATTACGCGTTCTTTTCCAGTTAGAAACATTGGGAACCTGGACCAACCACTACCTAAACACTGTTAGGAACCTGAAAACCTCGGGAACATTGTCTCTCAACTATGTTTTAGAGTTTAATGATACATCTCAGTGAAGTGTAAGGCTTTACGAAGTGGCTAAATGTGTTTATTTCTCTATTTCAAGTGTATTCTGCCATGAAATTCACACATTCACCATTTTAGTCTCCTTAAAGGAAACAACATAGGATTCATACACTGTTTAATGTCCTCTAAACTCAAATTAAGTTATTCCTGGATCTAAGATCCGTTTTCTACAGGTACAACTCAGTTGGACAAGTGTTTTACACATGTTCTATGTGAGTTCTCATCTTTTTATTGTCATTTTCCCAGAATTACTGATGTTTTCTTGTAGTTTATAACATTTGGCCTTCTTGTCCAGGTATAAACATTGGGAACATGGACAAACAACTATCTAAACACTGTTATGAACCTGTAAAGCTCGGGAACATTGTCTCTCACCTATGTTTTAGAGTTTAATGATACATCTCAGTGAGGTGTAAGGCTTTCCAAAGCGGCTAAATGTGTTTATTTCTCTATTACAAGTGCATTCTGCCGTATTTTACACACATTCACCATTCTAGTCTCCTTACAGGAAACAACATAGGATTCATACACTGTTTAATGTCCTCCAAACTCAAATTAAGTTATTCCTGGATCTAAGATACGTTTTCTACAGGAACAACTCAGTTGGACAAGTGTTTTACACATGTTCTATGTGAGTTCTCATCTATTTCTTGTCATTTTCCCAGAATTACTGATGTTTTCTTGTAGTTTCTAACATTAGGCCTTCTTGTCCAGGTATAAACATTGGGAACATGGACAAACAACTATCTAAACACTGTTAGGAACCTGTAAAGCTCGGGAACATTGTCTCTCACCTATGTTTTAGAGTTTAATGATACATCTCAGTGAGGTGTAAGGCTTTCCAAAGCGGCGAAATTTGTTTATTTCTATATTTCAAGTGCATTCTGCCATGTTTTACACACATTCACCATTCTAGCTTCCTTAAAGGAAACAACATAGGATTCATACACTGTTTAATGTCCTCTAAACTCAAATTAAGTTATTCCTGGATCTAAGATCCGTTTTCTACAGGAACAACTCAGTTGGACAAGTGTTTTACATATGTTCTATGTGAGTTCTCATCTATTTATTGTCATTTTCCCAGAATTACTGATGTTTTCTTGTAGTTTCTAATATTTGGCCTTCTTGTCCAGGTATAAACATTGGGAACATGGAAAAACAACTATCTAAACACTGTTATGAACCTGTAAAGCTCGGGAACATTGTCTCTCAACTATGTTTTAGCGTTTAATTATATATCTCAGTGAGGTGTAAGGTTTTCCAAAGCGGCTAAATGTGTTTATTTCTCTATTTCAAGTGCATTCTGCCGTGTTTTACACACATTCACCATTCTAGTCTCCTTAAAGGAAACAACATAGGATTCATACACTGTTTAATGTCCTCTAAACTCAAATTAAGATATTTCTGGATCTAAGATCCATTTTCTACAGGAACAACTCAGGTGGACAAGTGTTTTACACATGTTCTATGTGAGTTCTCATCTATTTCTTGTCATTTTCCCAGAATTACTGATGTTTTCTTGTAGTTTCTAACATTAGGCCTTCTTGTCCAGGTATAAACATTGGGAACCTGGATCAACCACTACCTAAACACTGTTAGGGACCTGAAAACCTCGGGAAAATTGTCTCTCAACTATGTTTTAGAGTTTAATGAAACATCTCAGTGAAGTGTAAGGCTTTCCAAAGAAGCTAAATGTGTTTATTTCTCTATTTCAAGTGTATTCTGCCTTGCATTTCACACGTTTACCATTCTAGGCTTCTTTTAGTAAACAACATAGGATTCATACACTGTTTAATGTCCTGTAAACTCAAATTAAGGAATTCCTGGATCTAAGATACGTTTTCTACAGGAACAACTCATTTGGATAAGTGTTTTACACATGTTCTATGTGAGTTCTCATTTTTATTCTTATTTTCTCAGAATTACTGATGTTTTCTTGTAGTTTCTAATATTTGGCCTTCTTATCCAGGTATAAACATTGGGAACATGGACAAACAACTATCTAAACACTGTTATGAACCTGTAAAGCTCGGGAACATTGTTTCTCACCTATGTCTTAGAGTTTAATGATACATCTCAGTGAGGTGTAAGGTTTTCCAAAGCGGCTAACTATGTTTATTTCTCTATTTCATGTGCATTCTGCCGTGTTTTACACACATTCACCATTCTAGTCTCCTTAAAGGAAACAACATAGGATTCATACACTGTTTAATGTCCTCTAAACTCAAATTAAGTTATTCCTGGATCTAAGATACGTTTTCTACAGGAACAACTAATTTGGACAAGTGTTTTACACATGTTCTATGTGAGTTCTCATCTATTTCTTGTCATTTTCCCAGAATTATTGATGTTTTCTTGTAGTTTCTAACATTAGGCCTTCTTGTCCACGTACAAACATTGGGAACCTGGACCAACCACTACCTAAACACTGTTAGGAACCTGAAAACCTCAGGAACATTGTCTCTCAACTATGTTTTAGAGTTTAATGATACATCTCAGTGAAGTGTAAGGCTTTCCGAAGTGGCTAAATGTGTTTATTTCTCTATTTCAAGTGTATTCTGCTGTGAAATTCACACATTCACCATTCTAGTCTCCTTAAAGGAAACAACATAGGATTCATACACTGTTTAATGTCCTCTAAACTCAAATTAAGTTATTCCTGGATCTAAGATCCGTTTTCTACAGGAAGAACTTAGTTGGACAAGTGTTTTACACATGTTCTATGTGAGTTCTCATCTATTTATTGTCATTTTCCCAGAATTACTGATGTTTTCTTGTAGTTTCTAACATTTGGCCTTCTTGTCCAGGTATAAACATTGGGAACATGGACAAACAACTATCTAAACACTGTTATGAACCTGTAAAGCTCGGGAACATTGTCTCTCACCTATGTTTTAGAGTTTAATGATACATCTCAGTGAGGTGTAAGGCTTTCCAAAGCGGCTAAATGTGTTTATTTCTCTATTTCAAGTGCATTCTGCCGTGTTTTACACACATTCACCATTCTGGTCTCCTTAAAGGAAACAACATAGGATTCATACACTGTTTAATGTCCTCTAAACTCAAATTAAGTTATTCCTGGATCTAAGATACGTTTTCTACAGGAACAACTCATTTGGACAAGTGTTTTACACATGTTCTATGTGAGTTCTCATCTATTTCTTGTCATTTCCCCAGAATTACTGATGTTTTCTTGTAGTTTCTAACATTAGGCCTTCTTGTCCACGTACAAACATTGGGAACCTGGACCAACCACTACCTAAACACTGTTAGGAACCTGAAAACCTCGGGAACATTGTCTCTCAACTATGTTTTAGAGTTTAATGATACATCTCAGTGAAGTGTAAGGCTTTCCAAAGCTGCTAAATGTGTTTATTTCTCTATTTCAAGTGTGTTCTACCTTGCATTTCACACGTTTACCATTCTAGTCTTCTTTAAGTAAACCACATAGGATTCATACACTGTTTAATGTCCTCTAAACTCAAATTAAGGAATGATTGGATCTAAGATACGTTTTCTACACGAACTACTCAGTTGGACAAGTGTTTTACACATGTTCTATGTGAGTTCTCATCTATTTATTGTCATTTTCCCAGAATTACTGATGTTTTCTTGTAGTTTCTAACATTTGGCCTTCTTGTCCAGGTATAAACATTGGGAACATGGACAAACAACTATCTAAACACTGTTATGAACCTGTAAAGCTCGGGAACAAAGTCTCTCACCTATGTTTTAGAGTTTAATGATACATCTCAGTGAGGTGTAAGGCTTTCCAAAGCGGCTAAATATGTTTATTTCTCTATTTAAAGTGCATTCTGCCGTGTTTTATACACATTCACCATTCTAGTCTCCTTAAAGGAAACTACATAGGATTCATACACTGTTTAATGTCCTCTAAACTCAAATTAAGTTATTCCTGGATCTAAGATACGTTTTCTACAGGAACAACTCATTTGGACAAGTGTTTTACACATGTTCTATGTGAGTTCTCATCTATTTCTTGTCATTTTTCCCAGAATTACTGATGTTTTCTTGTAGTTTCTAACATTAGGCCTTCTTGTCCACGTACAAACATTGGGAACCTGGACCAACCACTACCTAAACACTGTTAGGAACCTGAAAACCTCGGGAACATTGTCTCTCAACTATGTTTTAGAGTTTAATGATACATCTCAGTGAAGTTTAAGGATTTCCGAAGTGGCTAAATGTGTTTATTTCTCTATTTCAAGTGCATTCTGCCGTGTTTTACACACATTCACCATTCTAGTCTCCTTAAAGTAAACAACATAGGATTCATACACTGTTCAATGTCCTCTAAACTCAAATTAAGTTATTCCTGGATCTAAGATCCGTTTTCTACAGGAACAACTCAGTTGGACAAAGTTTTACACATGTTCTTTGTGAGTTCTCATCTATTTATTGTCATTTTCCCAGAATTACTGATGTTTTCTTGTAGTTTCTAACATTTGGCCTTCTTGTCCAGGTATAAACATTGGGAACATGGACAAACAAGTATCTAAACACTGTTATGAACATGTAAAGCTCGGGAGCATTGTCTCTCACCTATGTTTTAAGGTTTAGTGATACATCTCAGTGAAGTGTAAGGCTTTCCGAAGCGGCTAAATGTATATATTTCTCTATTTCAAGTGTATTCTGCCTTGCAATTCACACATTTACCATTCTAGGCTTCTTTAGGTAAACAACATAGGATTCATACACTGTTTAATGTCCTCTAAACTCAAATTAAGGAATTCTTGGATCTAAGATACGTTTTGTACAGGAACAACTCAGTTGGACAAGTGTTTTACACATGTTCTATGTGAGTTCTCATCTATTTATTGTCATTTTCCCAGAATACTGATTTTTTCTTGTAGTTTCTAATATTTGGCCTTCTTGTCCAGGTATAACTATTGGGAACATGGACAAACAACTATCTAAACACTGTTATGAACCTGTAAAGCTCGGGAACATTGTCTCTCACCTATGTTTTAGAGTTTAATGATACATTTCAGTGAAGTGTAAGGCTTTCCGAAGTGGCTAAATGTGTTTATTTCTCTATTTCAAGTGCATTCTGCCGTGTATTTCACACATTCACCATTCTAGTCTCCTTAAAGGAAACAACATAGGATTCATACACTGTTTAATGTCCTCTAAACTCAAATTAAGGAATTCCTGGATCTAAGATACATTTTCTACAGGGACAATTCAGTTGGACAAGTGTTTTACACATGTTCTATGTGAGTTCTCATCTATTTATTGTCATTTTCCCAGAATTACTGATGTTTTCTTGTAGTTTCTAACATTTGGCCTTCTTATCCAGGTATAAACATTGGGAACATGGACAAACAACTATCTAAACACTGTTATGAACCTGTAAAGCTCGGGAACATTGTCTCTCAACTATGTTTTAGAGTTTAATGATACATCTCAGTGAAGTGTAAGGCTTTCCGAAGTGGCTAAATGTGTTTATTTCTCCATTTCAAGTGCATTCTGCCGTGTATTTCACACATTCACCATTCTACTCTCCTTAAAGGAAACAACATAGGATTCATACACTGTTTAATGTCCTCTAAACTCAAACTAAGTTATTCCTGGATCTAAGATCCATTTTCAACAGGAACAACTCAGTTGGACAAGTGTTTTACACATGCTCTATGTGAGTTCTCATCTATTTATTGTCGTTTTCCCAGAATTACTGATGTTTTCTTGTAGTTTCTAAAATTAGGCCTTCTTGTCCTGGTATAAACATTGGGAACCTGGACCAACCACTACCTAAACACTGTTAGGAACCTGAAAACCTTGGGAACATTGTCTCTCAACTATGTTTTAGAGTTTAATGATACATCTCAGTGAAGTGTAAGGCTTTCCAAAGCTGCTAAATGTGTTTATTTCTCTATTTCAAGTGTATTCTGCCTTGCATTTCACACGTTTACCATTCTAGGCTTCTTTAAGTAAACGACATAGGATTCATACACTGTTTAATGTCCTCTAAACTCAAGTTAAGTTATTCCTGGATCTAAGATCCGTTTTCTACAGGAACAACTCAGTTGGACAAGTGTTTTACACATGTTCTATGTGAGTTCTCATCTATTTATTGTCATTTTCCCAGAATTACTGTTGTTTTTTTGTAGTTTCTAACATTAGGCCTTCTTGTCCTGGTATAAACATTGGGAACCTGGACCAACCACTACCTAAACACTGTTAGGAACCTGAAAACCTTGGGAACATTGTCTCTCAACTATGTTTTAGAGTTTAATGATACATCTCAGTGAAGTGTAAGGCTTTCCAAAGCTGCTAAATTTGTTTATTTCTCTATTTCAAGTGTATTCTGCCTTGCATTTCCCACGTTTACCATTCTAGGCTTCTTTAAGTAAACGACATAGGATTCATACACTGTTTAATGTTCTAAACTCAAGTTAAGTTATTCCTGGATCTAAGATCCGTTTTCTACAGGAACAACTCAGTTGGACAAGTGTTTTACACATGTTCTATGTGAGTTCTCATCTATTTATTGTCATTTTCCCAGAATTACTGATGTTTTCTTGTAGTTTCTAACAATTGGCCTTCTTGTCCAGGTATAAACATTGGGAACATGGACAAACAAGTATCTAAACACTGTTATGAACCTGTAAAGCTCGGGAGCATTGTCTCTCACCTATGTTTTAAGGTTTAGTGATACATCTCAGTGAAGTGTAAAGCTTTCCGAAGCGGCTAAATGTATATATTTCTCTATTTCAAGTGTATTCTGCCTTGCATTTCACACGTTTACCATTCTAGGCTTCTTTAGGTAAACAACATAGGATTCATACACTGTTTAATGTCCTCTAAACTCAAATTAAGGAATTCCTGGATCTAAGATACGTTTTGTACAGGAACAACTCAGTTGGACAAGTGTTTTACACATGTTCTATGTGAGTTCTCATCTATTTATTGTCATTTTCCCAGAATTACTGATGTTTTCTTGTAGTTTCTAACATTTGGCCTTCTTATCCAGGTATAAACATTGGGAACATGGACAAACAACTATCTAAACACTGTTATGAACCTGTAAAGCTCGGGAACATTGTCTCTCACCTATGTTTTAGAGATTAATGATACATCTCAGTGAAGTGTAAGGCTTTCCGAAGTGGCTAAATGTGTTTATTTCTCTATTTCAAGTGCATTCTGCCGTGTATTTCACACATTCACCATTCTAGTCTCCTTAAAGGAAACAACATAGGATTCATACACTGTTTAATGTCCTCTAAACTCAAACTAAGTTATTCCTGGATCTAAGATCCATTTTCAACAGGAACAACTCAGTTGGACAAGTGTTTTACACATGCTCTATGTGAGTTCTCATCTATTTTTGTCATTTTCCCAGAATTACTGATGTTTTCTTGTAGTTTCTAACATTAGGCCTTCTTGTCCTGGTATAAACATTGGGAACCTGGACCAACCACTACCTAAACACTGTTAGGAACCTGAAAACCTTGGGAACATTGTCTCTCAACTATGTTTTAGAGTTTAATGATACATCTCAGTGAAGTGTAAGGCTTTCCAAAGCTGCTAAATGTGTTTATTTCTCTATTTCAAGTGTATTCTGCCTTGCATTTCACACGTTTACCATTCTAGGCTTCTTTAAGTAAACGACATAGGATTCATACACTGTTTAATGTTCTCTAAACTCAAGTTAAGTTATTCCTGGATCTAAGATCCGTTTTCTACAGGAACAACTCAGTTGGACAAGTGTTTTACACATGTTCTATGTGAGTTCTCATCTATTTATTGTCATTTTCCCAGAATTACTGATGTTTTCTTGTAGTTTCTAACAATTGGCCTTCTTGTCCAGGTATAAACATTGGGAACATGGACAAACAAGTATCTAAACACTGTTATGAACATGTAAAGCTCGGGAGCATTGTCTCTCACCTATGTTTTAAGGTTTAGTGATACATCTCAGTGAAGTGTAAGGCTTTCCGAAGCGGCTAAATGTATATATTTCTCTATTTCAAGTGTATTCTGCCTTGCATTTCACACATTTACCATTCTAGGCTTCTTTAGGTAAACAACATAGGATTCATACACTGTTTAATGTCCTCTAAACTCAAATTAAGGAATTCTTGGATCTAAGATACGTTTTGTACAGGAACAACTCAGTTGGACAAGTGTTTTACACATGTTCTATGTGAGTTCTCATCTATTTATTGTCATTTTCCCAGAATACTGATTTTTTCTTGTAGTTTCTAATATTTGGCCTTCTTGTCCAGGTATAACTATTGGGAACATGGACAAACAACTATCTAAACACTGTTATGAACCTGTAAAGCTCGGGAACATTGTCTCTCACCTATGTTTTAGAGTTTAATGATACATTTCAGTGAAGTGTAAGGCTTTCCGAAGTGGCTAAATGTGTTTATTTCTCTATTTCAAGTGCATTCTGCCGTGTATTTCACACATTCACCATTCTAGTCTCCTTAAAGGAAACAACATAGGATTCATACACTGTTTAATGTCCTCTAAACTCAAATTAAGGAATTCCTGGATCTAAGATACATTTTCTACAGGGACAATTCAGTTGGACAAGTGTTTTACACATGTTCTATGTGAGTTCTCATCTATTTATTGTCATTTTCCCAGAATTACTGATGTTTTCTTGTAGTTTCTAACATTTGGCCTTCTTATCCAGGTATAAACATTGGGAACATGGACAAACAACTATCTAAACACTGTTATGAACCTGTAAAGCTCGGGAACAATGTCTCTCAACTATGTTTTAGAGTTTAATGATACATCTCAGTGAAGTGTAAGGCTTTCCGAAGTGGCTAAATGTGTTTATTTCTCCATTTCAAGTGCATTCTGCCGTGTATTTCACACATTCACCATTCTACTCTCCTTAAAGGAAACAACATAGGATTCAACACTGTTTAATGTCCTCTAAACTCAAACTAAGTTATTCCTGGATCTAAGATCCATTTTCAACAGGAACAACTCAGTTGGACAAGTGTTTTACACATGCTCTATGTGAGTTCTCATCTATTTATTGTCATTTTCCCAGAATTACTGATGTTTTCTTGTAGTTTCAAACATTAGGCCTTCTTGTCCTGGTATAAACATTGGGAACCTGGACCAACCACTACCTAAACACTGTTAGGAACCTGAAAACCTTGGGAACATTGTCTCTCAACTATGTTTTAGAGTTTAATGATACATCTCAGTGAAGTGTAAGGCTTTCCAAAGCTGCTAAATGTGTTTATTTCTCTATTTCAAGTGTATTCTGCCTTGCATTTCACACGTTTACCATTCTAGGCTTCTTTAAGTAAACGACATAGGATTCATACACTGTTTAATGTCCTCTAAACTCAAGTTAAGTTATTCCTGGATCTAAGATCCGTTTTCTACAGGAACAACTCAGTTGGACAAGTGTTTTACACATGTTCTATGTGAGTTCTCATCTATTTATTGTCATTTTCCCAGAATTACTGATGTTTTCTTGTAGTTTCTAACAATTGGCCTTCTTGTCCAGGTATAAACATTGGGAACATGGACAAACAAGTATCTAAACACTGTTATGAACCTGTAAAGCTCGGGAGCATTGTCTCTCACCTATGTTTTAAGGTTTAGTGATACATCTCAGTGAAGTGTAAGGCTTTCCGAAGCGGCTAAATGTATATATTTCTCTATTTCAAGTGTATTCTGCCTTGCATTTCACACGTTTACCATTCTAGGCTTCTTTAGGTAAACAACATAGGATTCATACACTGTTTAATGTCCTCTAAACTCAAATTAAGGAATTCCTGGATCTAAGATACGTTTTGTACAGGAACAACTCAGTTGGACAAGTGTTTTACACATGTTCTATGTGAGTTCTCATCTATTTATTGTCATTTTCCCAGAATACTGATTTTTTCTTGTAGTTTCTAACATTTGGCCTTCTTGTCCAGGTATAACTATTGGGAACATGGACAAACAACTATCTAAACACTGTTATGAACCTGTAAAGCTCGGGAACATTGTCTCTCACCTATGTTTTAGAGTTTAATGATACATTTCAGTGAAGTGTAAGGCTTTCCGAAGTGGCTAAATGTGTTTATTTCTCTATTTCAAGTGCATTCTGCCGTGTATTTCACACATTCACCATTCTAGTCTCCTTAAAGGAAACAACATAGGATTCATACACTGTTTAATGTCCTCTAAACTCAAAATAAGGAATTCCTGGATCTAAGATACATTTTCTACAGGGACAATTCAGTTGGACAAGTGTTTTACACATGTTCTATGTGAGTTCTCATCTATTTATTGTCATTTTCCCAGAATTACTGATGTTTTCTTGTAGTTTCTAACATTTGGCCTTCTTATCCAGGTATAAACATTGGGAACATGGACAAACAACTATCTAAACACTGTTATGAACCTGTAAAAATCGGGAACATTGTCTCTCAACTATGTTTTAGAGTTTAATGATACATCTCAGTGAAGTGTAAGGCTTTCCGAAGTGGCTAAATGTGTTTATTTCTCCATTTCAAGTGCATTCTGCCGTGTATTTCACACATTCACCATTCTACTCTCCTTAAAGGAAACAACATAGGATTCATACACTGTTTAATGTCCTCTAAACTCAAACTAAGTTATTCCTGGATCTAAGATCCATTTTCAACAGGAACAACTCAGTTGGACAAGTGTTTTACACATGCTCTATGTGAGTTCTCATCTATTTATTGTCATTTTCCCAGAATTAATGATGTTTTCTTGTAGTTTCTAAAATTAGGCCTTCTTGTCCTGGTATAAACATTGGGAACCTGGACCAACCACTACCTAAACACTGTTAGGAACCTGAAAACCTTGGGAACATTGTCTCTCAACTATGTTTTAGAGTTTAATGATACATCTCAGTGAAGTGTAAGGCTTTCCAAAGCTGCTAAATGTGTTTATTTCTCTATTTCAAGTGTATTCTGCCTTGCATGTCACACGTTTACCATTCTAGGCTTCTTTAAGTAAACGACATAGGATTCATACACTGTTTAATGTCCTCTAAACTCAAGTTAAGTTATTCCTGGATCTAAGATCCGTTTTCTACAGGAACAACTCAGTTGGACAAGTGTTTTACACATGTTCTATGTGAGTTCTCATCTATTTATTGTCATTTTCCCAGAATTACTGTTGTTTTTTTGTAGTTTCTAACATTAGGCCTTCTTGTCCTGGTATAAACATTGGGAACCTGGACCAACCACTACCTAAACACTGTTAGGAACCTGAAAACCTTGGGAACATCGTCTCTCAACTATGTTTTAGAGTTTAATGATACATCTCAGTGAAGTGTAAGGCTTTCCAAAGCTGCTAAATTTGTTTATTTCTCTATTTCAAGTGTATTCTGCCTTGCATTTCCCACGTTTACCATTCTAGGCTTCTTTAAGTAAACGACATAGGATTCATACACTGTTTAATGTCCTCTAAACTCAAGTTAAGTTATTCCTGGATCTAAGATCCGTTTTCTACAGGAACAACTCAGTTGGACAAGTGTTTTACACATGTTCTATGTGAGTTCTCATCTATTTATTGTCATTTTCCCAGAATTACTGATGTTTTCTTGTAGTTTCTAACAATTGGCCTTCTTGTCCAGGTATAAACATTGGGAACATGGACAAACAAGTATCTAAACACTGTTATGAACCTGTAAAGCTCGGGAGCATTGTCTCTCACCTATGTTTTAAGGTTTAGTGATACATCTCAGTGAAGTGTAAGGCTTTCCGAAGCGGCTAAATGTATATATTTCTCTATTTCAAGTGTATTCTGCCTTGCATTTCACACGTTTACCATTCTAGGCTTCTTTAGGTAAACAACATAGGATTCATACACTGTTTAATGTCCTCTAAACTCAAATTAAGGAATTCCTGGATCTAAGATACGTTTTGTACAGGAACAACTCAGTTGGACAAGTGTTTTACACATGTTCTATGTGAGTTCTCATCTATTTATTGTCATTTTCCCAGAATTACTGATGTTTTCTTGTAGTTTCTAACATTTGGCCTTCTTATCCAGGTATAAACATTGGGAACATGGACAAACAACTATCTAAACACTGTTATGAACCTGTAAAGCTCGGGAACATTGTCTCTCACATATGTTTTAGAGATTAATGATACATCTCAGTGAAGTGTAAGGCTTTCCGAAGTGGCTAAATGTGTTTATTTCTCTATTTCAAGTGCATTCTGCCGTGTATTTCACACATTCACCATTCTAGTCTCCTTAAAGGAAACAACATAGGATTCATACACTGTTTAATGTCCTCTAAACTCAAACTAAGTTATTCCTGGATCTAAGATCCATTTTCAACAGGAACAACTCAGTTGGACAAGTGTTTTACACATGCTCTATGTGAGTTCTCATCTATTTTTGTCATTTTCCCAGAATTACTGATGTTTTCTTGTAGTTTCTAACATTAGGCCTTCTTGTCCTGGTATAAACATTGGGAACCTGGACCAACCACTACCTAAACACTGTTAGGAACCTGAAAACCTTGGGAACATTGTCTCTCAACTATGTTTTAGAGTTTAATGATACATCTCAGTGAAGTGTAAGGCTTTCCAAAGCTGCTAAATGTGTTTATTTCTCTATTTCAAGTGTATTCTGCCTTGCATTTCACACGTTTACCATTCTAGGCTTCTTTAAGTAAACGACATAGGATTCATACACTGTTTAATGTTCTCTAAACTCAAGTTAAGTTATTCCTGGATCTAAGATCCGTTTTCTACAGGAACAACTCAGTTGGACAAGTGTTTTACACATGTTCTATGTGAGTTCTCATCTATTTATTGTCATTTTCCCAGAATTACTGATGTTTTCTTGTAGTTTCTAACAATTGGCCTTCTTGTCCAGGTATAAACATTGGGAACATGGACAAACAAGTATCTAAACACTGTTATGAACATGTAAAGCTCGGGAGCATTGTCTCTCACCTATGTTTTAAGGTTTAGTGATACATCTCAGTGAAGTGTAAGGCTTTCCGAAGCGGCTAAATGTATATATTTCTCTATTTCAAGTGTATTCTGCCTTGCATTTCACACATTTACCATTCTAGGCTTCTTTAGGTAAACAACATAGGATTCATACACTGTTTAATGTCCTCTAAACTCAAATTAAGGAATTCTTGGATCTAAGATACGTTTTGTACAGGAACAACTCAGTTGGACAAGTGTTTTACACATGTTCTATGTGAGTTCTCATCTATTTATTGTCATTTTCCCAGAATACTGATTTTTTCTTGTAGTTTCTAATATTTGGCCTTCTTGTCCAGGTATAACTATTGGGAACATGGACAAACAACTATCTAAACACTGTTATGAACCTGTAAAGCTCGGGAACATTGTCTCTCACCTATGTTTTAGAGTTTAATGATACATTTCAGTGAAGTGTAAGGCTTTCCGAAGTGGCTAAATGTGTTTATTTCTCTATTTCAAGTGCATTCTGCCGTGTATTTCACACATTCACCATTCTAGTCTCCTTAAAGGAAACAACATAGGATTCATACACTGTTTAATGTCCTCTAAACTCAAATTAAGGAATTCCTGGATCTAAGATACATTTTCTACAGGGACAATTCAGTTGGACAAGTGTTTTACACATGTTCTATGTGAGTTCTCATCTATTTATTGTCATTTTCCCAGAATTACTGATGTTTTCTTGTAGTTTCTAACATTTGGCCTTCTTATCCAGGTATAAACATTGGGAACATGGACAAACAACTATCTAAACACTGTTATGAACCTGTAAAGCTCGGGAACAATGTCTCTCAACTATGTTTTAGAGTTTAATGATACATCTCAGTGAAGTGTAAGGCTTTCCGAAGTGGCTAAATGTGTTTATTTCTCCATTTCAAGTGCATTCTGCCGTGTATTTCACACATTCACCATTCTACTCTCCTTAAAGGAAACAACATAGGATTCAACACTGTTTAATGTCCTCTAAACTCAAACTAAGTTATTCCTGGATCTAAGATCCATTTTCAACAGGAACAACTCAGTTGGACAAGTGTTTTACACATGCTCTATGTGAGTTCTCATCTATTTATTGTCATTTTCCCAGAATTACTGATGTTTTCTTGTAGTTTCAAACATTAGGCCTTCTTGTCCTGGTATAAACATTGGGAACCTGGACCAACCACTACCTAAACACTGTTAGGAACCTGAAAACCTTGGGAACATTGTCTCTCAACTATGTTTTAGAGTTTAATGATACATCTCAGTGAAGTGTAAGGCTTTCCAAAGCTGCTAAATGTGTTTATTTCTCTATTTCAAGTGTATTCTGCCTTGCATTTCACACGTTTACCATTCTAGGCTTCTTTAAGTAAACGACATAGGATTCATACACTGTTTAATGTCCTCTAAACTCAAGTTAAGTTATTCCTGGATCTAAGATCCGTTTTCTACAGGAACAACTCAGTTGGACAAGTGTTTTACACATGTTCTATGTGAGTTCTCATCTATTTATTGTCATTTTCCCAGAATACTGATTTTTTCTTGTACTTTCTAACATTTGGCCTTCTTGTCCAGGTATAACCATTGGGAACATGGACAAACAACTATCTAAACACTGTTATGAACCTGTAAAGCTCGGGAACATTGTCTCTCACCTATGTTTTAGAGTTTAATGATACATTTCAGTGAAGTGTAAGGCTTTCCGAAGTGGCTAAATGTGTTTATTTCTCTATTTCAAGTGCATTCTGCCGTGTATTTCACACATTCACCATTCTAGTCTCCTTAAAGGAAACAACATAGGATTCATACACTGTTTAATGTCCTCTAAACTCAAATTAAGGAATTCCTGGATCTAAGATACGTTTTGTACAGGAACAACTCAGTTGGACAAGTGTTTTACACATGTTCTATGTGAGTTCTCATCTATTTATTGTCATTTTCCCAGAATACTGATTTTTTCTTGTAGTTTCTAACATTGGGCCTTCTTGTCCAGGTATAACCATTGGGAACATGGACAAACAACTATCTAAACACTGTTATGAACCTGTAAAGCTCGGGAACATTGTCTCTCAACTATGTTTTAGAGTTTAATGATACATCTCAGTGAAGTGTAAGGCTTTCCGAAGTGGCTAAATGTGTTTATTTCTCCATTTCAAGTGCATTCTGCCGTGTATTTCACACATTCACCATTCTACTCTCCTTAAAGGAAACAACATAGGATTCATACACTGTTTAATGTCCTCTAAACTCAAACTAAGTTATTCCTGGATCTAAGATCCATTTTCAACAGGAACAAGTCAGTTGGACAAGTGTTTTACACATGCTCTATGTGAGTTCTCATCTATTTATTGTCATTTTCCCAGAATTACTGATGTTTTCTTGTAGTTTCTAAAATTAGGCCTTCTTGTCCTGGTATAAACATTGGGAACCTGGACCAACCACTACCTAAACACTGTTAGGAACCTGAAAACCTTGGGAACATTGTCTCTCAACTATGTTTTAGAGTTTAATGATACATCTCAGTGAAGTGTAAGGCTTTCCAAAGCTGCTAAATGTGTTTATTTCTCTATTTCAAGTGTATTCTGCCTTGCATTTCACACGTTTACCATTCTAGGCTTCTTTAAGTAAACGACATAGGATTCATACACTGTTTAATGTCCTCTAAACTCAAGTTAAGTTATTCCTGGATCTAAGATCCGTTTTCTACAGGAACAACTCAGTTGGACAAGTGTTTTACACATGTTCTATGTGAGTTCTCATCTATTTATTGTCATTTTCCCAGAATTACTGATGTTTTCTTGTAGTTTCTAACAATTGGCCTTCTTGTCCAGGTATAAACATTGGGAACATGGACAAACAAGTATCTAAACACTGTTATGAACCTGTAAAGCTCGGGAGCATTGTCTCTCACCTATGTTTTAAGGTTTAGTGATACATCTCAGTGAAGTGTAAGGCTTTCCGAAGCGGCTAAATGTATATATTTCTCTATTTCAAGTGTATTCTGCCTTGCATTTCACACGTTTACCATTCTAGGCTTCTTTAGGTAAACAACATAGGATTCATACACTGTTTAATGTCCTCTAAACTCAAATTAAGGAATTCCTGGATCTAAGATACGTTTTGTACAGGAACAACTCAGTTGGACAAGTGTTTTACACATGTTCTATGTGAGTTCTCATCTATTTATTGTCATTTTCCCAGAATTACTGATGTTTTCTTGTAGTTTCTAACATTAGGCCTTCTTGTCCTGGTATAAACATTGGGAACCTGGACCAACCACTACCTAAACACTGTTAGGAACCTGAAAACCTCGGGAACATTGTCTTTCAACTATGTTTTAGAGTTTAATGATACATCTCAGTGAAGTGTAAGGCTTTCCGAAGTGGCTAAATGTGTTTATTTCTCTATTTCAAGTGCATTCTGCCGTGTATTTCACACATTCACCATTCTAGTCTCCTTAAAGGAAACAACATAGGATTCATACACTGTTTAATGTCCTCTAAACTCAAATTAAGGAATTCCTGGATCTAAGATACGTTTTGTACAGGAACAACTCAGTTGGACAAGTGTTTTACACATGTTCTATGTGAGTTCTCATCTATTTATTGTCATTTTCCCAGAATACTGATTTTTTCTTGTAGTTTCTAACATTGGGCCTTCTTGTCCAGGTATAACCATTGGGAACATGGACAAACAACTATCTAAACACTGTTATGAACCTGTAAAGCTCGGGAACATTGTCTCTCAACTATGTTTTAGAGTTTAATGATACATCTCAGTGAAGTGTAAGGCTTTCCGAAGTGGCTAAATGTGTTTATTTCTCCATTTCAAGTGCATTCTGCCGTGTATTTCACACATTCACCATTCTACTCTCCTTAAAGGAAACAACATAGGATTCAACACTGTTTAATGTCCTCTAAACTCAAACTAAGTTATTCCTGGATCTAAGATCCATTTTCAACAGGAACAACTCAGTTGGACAAGTGTTTTACACATGCTCTATGTGAGTTCTCATCTATTTATTGTCATTTTCCCAGAATTACTGATGTTTTCTTGTAGTTTCAAACATTAGGCCTTCTTGTCCTGGTATAAACATTGGGAACCTGGACCAACCACTACCTAAACACTGTTAGGAACCTGAAAACCTTGGGAACATTGTCTCTCAACTATGTTTTAGAGTTTAATGATACATCTCAGTGAAGTGTAAGGCTTTCCAAAGCTGCTAAATGTGTTTATTTCTCTATTTCAAGTGTATTCTGCCTTGCATTTCACACGTTTACCATTCTAGGCTTCTTTAAGTAAACGACATAGGATTCATACACTGTTTAATGTCCTCTAAACTCAAGTTGTTATTCCTGGATCTAAGATCCGTTTTCTACAGGAACAACTCAGTTGGACAAGTGTTTTACACATGTTCTATGTGAGTTCTCATCTATTTATTGTCATTTTCCCAGAATACTGATTTTTTCTTGTACTTTCTAACATTTGGCCTTCTTGTCCAGGTATAACCATTGGGAACATGGACAAACAACTATCTAAACACTGTTATGAACCTGGAAAGCTCGGGAACATTGTCTCTCACCTATGTTTTAGAGTTTAATGATACATTTCAGTGAAGTGTAAGGCTTTCCGAAGTGGCTAAATGTGTTTATTTCTCTATTTCAAGTGCATTCTGCCGTGTATTTCACACATTCACCATTCTAGTCTCCTTAAAGGAAACAACATAGGATTCATACACTGTTTAATGTCCTCTAAACTCAAATTAAGGAATTCCTGGATCTAAGATACGTTTTGTACAGGAACAACTCAGTTGGACAAATGTTTTACACATGTTCTATGTGAGTTCTCATCTATTTATTGTCATTTTCCCAGAATACTGATTTTTTCTTGTAGTTTCTAACATTGGGCCTTCTTGTCCAGGTATAACCATTGGGAACATGGACAAACAACTATCTAAACACTGTTATGAACCTGTAAAGCTCGGGAACATTGTCTCTCAACTATGTTTTAGAGTTTAATGATACATCTCAGTGAAGTGTAAGGCTTTCCGAAGTGGCTAAATGTGTTTATTTCTCCATTTCAAGTGCATTCTGCCGTGTATTTCACACATTCACCATTCTACTCTCCTTAAAGGAAACAACATAGGATTCATACACTGTTTAATGTCCTCTAAACTCAAACTAAGTTATTCCTGGATCTAAGATCCATTTTCAACAGAAACAACTCAGTTGGACAAGTGTTTTACACATGCTCTATGTTAGTTCTCATCTATTTATTGTCATTTTCCCAGAATTACTGATGTTTTTTTGTTGTTTCTAACATTAGGCCTTCTTGTCCTGGTATAAAAATTGGGAACCTGGACAAACCACTACCTAAACACTGTTAGGAACCTGAAAACCTCGGGAAAATTGTCTCTCACCTATGTTTTAGAGTTTAATGATACATCTTAGTGAAGTGTAAGGCTTTCCGAAGTGGCTAAATGTGTTTATTTCTCTATTTCAAGTGCATTCTGCCGTGTATTTCACACATTCACCATTCTAGTCTCTGTAAAGGAAACAACATAGGATTCATACACTGTTTAATGTCCTCTAAACTCAAACTAAGTTATTCATGGATCTAAGATCCATTTTCAACAGGAACAACTCAGTTGGACAAGTGTTTTACACATGCTCTATGTGAGTTCTCATCTATTTTTGTCATTTTCCCAGAATTACTGATGTTTTCTTGTAGTTTCTAACATTTGGCCTTCTTATCCAGGTATAAACATTGGGAACATGGACAAACAACTATCTAAACTCTGTTATGAACCTGTAAAGCTCGGGAACATTGTCTCTCAACTATGTTTTAGAGTTTAATGATACATCTCAGTGAAGTGTAAGGCTTTCCGAAGGGGCTAAATGTGTTTATTTCTCCATTTCAAGTGCATTCTGCCGTGTATTTCACACATTCACCATTCTAGTCTCCTTAAAGGAAACAACATAGGATTCATACACTGTTTAATGTCCTCTAAACTCAAATTAAGGAAATCCTGGATCTAAGATACGTTTTGTACAGGAACAACTCAGTTGGACAAGTGTTTTACACATGTTCTATGTGAGTTCTCATCTATTTATTGTCATTTTCCCAGAATACTGATTTTTTCTTGTAGTTTCTAACATTGGGCCTTCTTGTCCAGGTATAACCATTGGGAACATGGACAAACAACTATCTAAACACTGTTATGAACCTGTAAAGCTCGGGAACATTGTCTCTATACTATGTTTTAGAGTTTAATGATACATCTCAGTGAAGTGTAAGGCTTTCCGAAGTGGCTAAATGTGTTTATTTCTCCATTTCAAGTGCATTCTGCCGTGTATTTCACACATTCACCATTCTACTCTCCTTAAAGGAAACAACATAGGATTCATACACTGTTTAATGTCCTCTAAACTCAAACTAAGTTATTCCTGGATCTAAGATCCATTTTCAACAGAAACAACTCAGTTGGACAAGTGTTTTACACATGCTCTATGTTAGTTCTCATCTATTTATTGTCATTTTCCCAGAATTACTGATGTTTTCTTGTAGTTTCTAAAATTAGGCCTTCTTGTCCTGGTATAAACATTGGGAACCTGGACCAACCACTACCTAAACACTGTTAGGAACCTGAAAACCTTGGGAACATTGTCTCTCAACTATGTTTTAGAGTTTAATGATACATCTCAGTGAAGTGTAAGGCTTTCCAAAGCTGCTAAATTTGTTTATTTCTCTATTTCAAGTGTATTCTGCCTTGCATTTCACACGTTTACCATTCTAGGCTTCTTTAAGTAAACGACATAGGATTCATACACTGTTTAATGTCCTCTAAACTCAAGTTAAGTTATTCCTGGTTCTAAGATCCGTTTTCTACAGGAACAACTCAGTTGGACAAGTGTTTTACACATGTTCTATGTGAGTTCTCATCTATTTATTGTCATTTTCCCAGAATTACTGATGTTTTTTTGCAGTTTCTAACATTAGGCCTTCTTGTCCTGGTATAAAAATTGGGAACCTGGACCAACCACTACCTAAACACGGTTAGGAACCTGAAAACCTCGGGAAAATTGTCTCTCACCTATGTTTTAGAGTTTAATGATACATCTTAGTGAAGTGTAAGGCTTTCCGAAGTGGCTAAATGTGTTTATTTCTCTATTTCAAGTGCATTCTGCCGTGTATTTCACACATTCACCATTCTAGTCTCCGTAAAGGAAACAACATAGGATTCATACACTGTTTAATGTCCTCTAAACTCAAACTAAGTTATTCCTGGATCTAAGATCCATTTTCAACAGGAACAACTCAGTTGGACAAGTGTTTTACACATGCTCTATGTGAGTTCTCATCTATTTTTGTCATTTTCCCAGAATTACTGATGTTTTCTTGTAGTTTCTAACATTAGGCCTTCTTGTCCTGGTATAAACATTGGGAACCTGGACCAACCACTACCTAAACACTGTTAGGAACCTGAAAACCTTGGGAACATTGTCTCTCAACTATGTTTTAGAGTTTAATGATACATCTCAGTGAAGTGTAAGGCTTTCCAAAGCTGCTAAATTTCTTTATTTCTCTATTTCAAGTGTATTCTGCCTTGCATTTCACACGTTTACCATTCTAGGCTTCTTTAAGTAAACGACATAGGATTCATACACTGTTTAATGTCCTCTAAACTCAAGTTGTTATTCCTGGATCTAAGATCCGTTTTCTACAGGAACAACTCAGTTGGACAAGTGTTTTACACATGTTCTATGTGAGTTCTCATCTATTTATTGTCATTTTCCCAGAATACTGATTTTTTCTTGTACTTTCTAACATTTGGCCTTCTTGTCCAGGTATAACCATTGGGAACATGGACAAACAACTATCTAAACACTGTTATGAACCTGGAAAGCTCGGGAACATTGTCTCTCACCTATGTTTTAGAGTTTAATGATACATTTCAGTGAAGTGTAAGGCTTTCCGAAGTGGCTAAATGTGTTTATTTCTCTATTTCAAGTGCATTCTGCCGTGTATTTCACACATTCACCATTCTAGTCTCCTTAAAGGAAACAACATAGGATTCATACACTGTTTAATGTCCTCTAAACTCAAATTAAGGAATTCCTGGATCTAAGATACGTTTTGTACAGGAACAACTCAGTTGGACAAGTGTTTTACACATGTTCTATGTGAGTTCTCATCTATTTATTGTCATTTTCCCAGAATACTGATTTTTTCTTGTAGTTTCTAACATTGGGCCTTCTTGTCCAGGTATAACCATTGGGAACATGGACAAACAACTATCTAAACACTGTTATGAACCTGTAAAGCTCGGGAACATTGTCTCTCAACTATGTTTTAGAGTTTAATGATACATCTCAGTGAAGTGTAAGGCTTTCCGAAGTGGCTAAATGTGTTTATTTCTCCATTTCAAGTGCATTCTGCCGTGTATTTCACACATTCACCATTCTACTCTCCTTAAAGGAAACAACATAGGATTCATACACTGTTTAATGTCCTCTAAACTCAAACTAAGTTATTCCTGGATCTAAGATCCATTTTCAACAGGAACAACTCAGTTGGACAAGTGTTTTACACATGCTCTATGTGAGTTCTCATCTATTTATTGTCATTTTCCCAGAATTACTGATGTTTTCTTGTAGTTTCTAAAATTAGGCCTTCTTGTCCTGGTATAAACATTGGGAACCTGGACCAACCACTACCTAAACACTGTTAGGAACCTGAAAACCTTGGGAACATTGTCTCTCAACTATGTTTTAGAGTTTAATGATACATCTCAGTGAAGTGTAAGGCTTTCCAAAGCTGCTAAATGTGTTTATTTCTCTATTTCAAGTGTATTCTGCCTTGCATTTCACACGTTTACCATTCTAGGCTTCTTTAAGTAAACGACATAGGATTCATACACTGTTTAATGTCCTCTAAACTCAAGTTAAGTTATTCCTGGATCTAAGATCCGTTTTCTACAGGAACAACTCAGTTGGACAAGTGTTTTACACATGTTCTATGTGAGTTCTCATCTATTTATTGTCATTTTCCCAGAATTACTGATGTTTTTTTGTTGTTTCTAACATTAGGCCTTCTTGTCCTGGTATAAAAATTGGGAACCTGGACAAACCACTACCTAAACACTGTTAGGAACCTGAAAACCTCGGGAAAATTGTCTCTCACCTATGTTTTAGAGTTTAATGATACATCTTAGTGAAGTGTAAGGCTTTCTGAAGTGGCTAAATGTGTTTATTTCTCTATTTCAAGTGCATTCTGCCGTGTATTTCACACATTCACCATTCTAGTCTCCTTAAAGGAAACAACATAGGATTCATACACTGTTTAATGTCCTCTAAACTCAAACTAAGTTATTCCTGGATCTAAGATCCATTTTCAACAGGAACAACTCAGTTGGACAAGTGTTTTACACATGCTCTATGTGAGTTCTCATCTATTTTTGTCATTTTCCCAGAATTACTGATGTTTTCTTGTAGTTTCTAACATTAGGCCTTCTTGTCCTGGTATAAACATTGGGAACCTGGACCAACCACTACCTAAACACTGTTAGGAACCTGAAAACCTCGGGAACATTGTCTTTCAACTATGTTTTAGAGTTTAATGATACATCTCAGTGAAGTGTAAGGCTTTCCGAAGTGGCTAAATGTGTTTATTTCTCTATTTCAAGTGCATTCTGCCGTGTATTTCACACATTCACCATTCTAGTCTCCTTAAAGGAAACAACATAGGATTCATACACTGTTTAATGTCCTCTAAACTCAAATTAAGGAATTCCTGGATCTAAGATACATTTTCTACAGGGACAACTCAGTTGGACAAGTGTTTTACACATGTTCTATGTGAGTTCTCATCTATTTATTGTCATTTTCCCAGAATTACTGATGTTTTCTTGTAGTTTCTAACATTTGGCCTTCTTATCCAGGTATAAACATTGGGAACATGGACAAACAACTATCTAAACACTGTTATGAACCTGTAAAGCTCGGGAACATTGTCTCTCAACTATGTTTTAGAGTTTAATGATACATCTCAGTGAAGTGTAAGGCTTTCCGAAGTGGCTAAATGTGTTTATTTCTCCATTTCAAGTGCATTCTGCCGTGTATTTCACACATTCACCATTCTAGTCTCCTTAAAGGAAACAACATAGGATTCATACACTGTTTAATGTCCTCTAAACTCAAACTAAGTTATTCCTGGATCTAAGATCCATTTTCAACAGAAACAACTCAGTTGGACAAGTGTTTTACACATGCTCTATGTTAGTTCTCATCTATTTATTGTCATTTTCCCAGAATTACTGATGTTTTTTTGTTGTTTCTAACATTAGGCCTTCTTGTCCTGGTATAAAAATTGGGAACCTGGACAAACCACTACCTAAACACTGTTAGGAACCTGAAAACCTCGGGAAAATTGTCTCTCACCTATGTTTTAGAGTTTAATGATACATCTTAGTGAAGTGTAAGGCTTTCCGAAGTGGCTAAATGTGTTTATTTCTCTATTTCAAGTGCATTCTGCCGTGTATTTCACACATTCACCATTCTAGTCTCTGTAAAGGAAACAACATAGGATTCATACACTGTTTAATGTCCTCTAAACTCAAACTAAGTTATTCATGGATCTAAGATCCATTTTCAACAGGAACAACTCAGTTGGACAAGTGTTTTACACATGCTCTATGTGAGTTCTCATCTATTTTTGTCATTTTCCCAGAATTACTGATGTTTTCTTGTAGTTTCTAACATTTGGCCTTCTTATCCAGGTATAAACATTGGGAACATGGACAAACAACTATCTAAACTCTGTTATGAACCTGTAAAGCTCGGGAACATTGTCTCTCAACTATGTTTTAGAGTTTAATGATACATCTCAGTGAAGTGTAAGGCTTTCCGAAGGGGCTAAATGTGTTTATTTCTCCATTTCAAGTGCATTCTGCCGTGTATTTCACACATTCACCATTCTAGTCTCCTTAAAGGAAACAACATAGGATTCATACACTGTTTAATGTCCTCTAAACTCAAATTAAGGAAATCCTGGATCTAAGATACGTTTTGTACAGGAACAACTCAGTTGGACAAGTGTTTTACACATGTTCTATGTGAGTTCTCATCTATTTATTGTCATTTTCCCAGAATACTGATTTTTTCTTGTAGTTTCTAACATTGGGCCTTCTTGTCCAGGTATAACCATTGGGAACATGGACAAACAACTATCTAAACACTGTTATGAACCTGTAAAGCTCGGGAACATTGTCTCTATACTATGTTTTAGAGTTTAATGATACATCTCAGTGAAGTGTAAGGCTTTCCGAAGTGGCTAAATGTGTTTATTTCTCCATTTCAAGTGCATTCTGCCGTGTATTTCACACATTCACCATTCTACTCTCCTTAAAGGAAACAACATAGGATTCATACACTGTTTAATGTCCTCTAAACTCAAACTAAGTTATTCCTGGATCTAAGATCCATTTTCAACAGAAACAACTCAGTTGGACAAGTGTTTTACACATGCTCTATGTTAGTTCTCATCTATTTATTGTCATTTTCCCAGAATTACTGATGTTTTCTTGTAGTTTCTAAAATTAGGCCTTCTTGTCCTGGTATAAACATTGGGAACCTGGACCAACCACTACCTAAACACTGTTAGGAACCTGAAAACCTTGGGAACATTGTCTCTCAACTATGTTTTAGAGTTTAATGATACATCTCAGTGAAGTGTAAGGCTTTCCAAAGCTGCTAAATTTGTTTATTTCTCTATTTCAAGTGTATTCTGCCTTGCATTTCACACGTTTACCATTCTAGGCTTCTTTAAGTAAACGACATAGGATTCATACACTGTTTAATGTCCTCTAAACTCAAGTTAAGTTATTCCTGGATCTAAGATCCGTTTTCTACAGGAACAACTCAGTTGGACAAGTGTTTTACACATGTTCTATGTGAGTTCTCATCTATTTATTGTCATTTTCCCAGAATTACTGATGTTTTTTTGCAGTTTCTAACATTAGGCCTTCTTGTCCTGGTATAAAAATTGGGAACCTGGACCAACCACTACCTAAACACGGTTAGGAACCTGAAAACCTCGGGAAAATTGTCTCTCACCTATGTTTTAGAGTTTAATGATACATCTTAGTGAAGTGTAAGGCTTTCCGAAGTGGCTAAATGTGTTTATTTCTCTATTTCAAGTGCATTCTGCCGTGTATTTCACACATTCACCATTCTAGTCTCCGTAAAGGAAACAACATAGGATTCATACACTGTTTAATGTCCTCTAAACTCAAACTAAGTTATTCCTGGATCTAAGATCCATTTTCAACAGGAACAACTCAGTTGGACAAGTGTTTTACACATGCTCTATGTGAGTTCTCATCTATTTTTGTCATTTTCCCAGAATTACTGATGTTTTCTTGTAGTTTCTAACATTAGGCCTTCTTGTCCTGGTATAAACATTGGGAACCTGGACCAACCACTACCTAAACACTGTTAGGAACCTGAAAACCTTGGGAACATTGTCTCTCAACTATGTTTTAGAGTTTAATGATACATCTCAGTGAAGTGTAAGGCTTTCCAAAGCTGCTAAATTTCTTTATTTCTCTATTTCAAGTGTATTCTGCCTTGCATTTCACACGTTTACCATTCTAGGCTTCTTTAAGTAAACAACATAGGATTCATACACTGTTTAATGTCCTCTAAACTCAAGTTAATTTATTCCTGGATCTAAGATCCGTTTTCTACAGGAACAACTCAGTTGGACAAGTGTTTTACACATGTTCTATGTGAGTTCTCATCTATTTATTGTCATTTTCCCAGAATTACTGATGTTTTCTTGTAGTTTCTAACAATTGGCCTTCTTGTCCAGGTATAAACATTGGGAACATGGACAAACAAGTATCTAAACACTGTTATGAATCTGTAAAGCTCGGGAGCATTGTCTCTCACCTATGTTTTAAGGTTTAGTGATACATCTCAGTGAAGTGTAAGGCTTTCCGAAGCGGCTAAATGTATATATTTCTCTATTTCAAGTGTATTCTGCCTTGCATTTCACACGTTTACCATTCTAGGCTTCTTTAGGTAAACAACATAGGATTCATACACTGTTTAATGTCCTCTAAACTCAAATTAAGGAATTCCTGGATCTAAGATACGTTTTCTACAGGAACAACTCAGTTGGACAAGTGTTTTACACATGTTCTATGTGAGTTCTCATCTATTTATTGTCATTTTCCCAGAATTACTGATGTTTTCTTGTAGTTTCTAATATTTGGCCTTCTTATCCAGGTATAAACATTGGGAACATGGACAAACAACTATTTAAACACTGTTATGAACCTGTAAAGCTCGGGAACATTGTCTCTCAACTATGTTTTAGAGATTAATGATACATCTCAGTGAAGTGTAAGGCTTTCCGAAGTGGCTAAATGTGTTTATTTCTCTATTTCAAGTGCATTCTGCCGTGTATTTCACACATTCACCATTCTAGTCTCCTTAAAGGAAACAACATAGGATTCATCCACTGTTTAATGTCCTCTAAACTCAAACTAAGTTATTCCTGGATCTAAGATCCATTTTCAACAGGAAAAACTCAGTTGGACAAGTGTTTTACACATGCTCTATGTGAGTTCTCATCTATTTTTGTCATTTTCCCAGAATTACTGATGTTTTCTTGTAGTTTCTAACATTAGGTCTTCTTGTCCTGGTATAAACATTGGGAACCTGGACCAACCACTACCTAAACACTGTTAGGAACCTGAAAACCTCGGGAACATTGTCTCTCAACTATGTTTTAGAGTTTAATGATACATCTCAGTGAAGTGTAAGGCTTTCCAAAGCTGCTAAATGTGTTTATTTCTCTATTTCAAGTGTATTCTGCCTTGCATTTCACACGTTTACCATTCTAGGCTTCTTTAAGTAAACGACATAGGATTCATACACTGTTTAATGTTCTCTAAACTCAAGTTAAGTTATTCCTGGATCTAAGATCCGTTTTCTACAGGAACAACTCAGTTGGACAAGTGTTTTACACATGTTCTATGTGAGTTCTCATCTATTTATTGTCATTTTCCCAGAATTACTGATGTTTTCTTGTAGTTTCTAACAATTGGCCTTCTTGTCCAGGTATAAACATTGGGAACATGGACAAACAAGTATCTAAACACTGTTATGAACCTGTAAAGCTCGGGAGCATTGTCTCTCACCTATGTTTTAAGGTTTAGTGATACATCTCAGTGTAGTGTAAGGCTTTCCGAAGCGGCTAAATGTATATATTTCTCTATTTCAAGTGTATTCTGCCTTGCATTTCACACGTTTACCATTCTAGGCTTCTTTAGGTAAACAACATAGGATTCATACACTGTTTAATGTCCTCTAAACTCAAATTAAGGAATTCCTGGATCTAAGATACGTTTTGTACAGGAACAACTCAGTTGGACAAGTGTTTTACACATGTTCTATGTGAGTTCTCATCTATTTATTGTCATTTTCCCAGAATACTGATTTTTTCTTGTAGTTTCTAACATTTGGCCTTCTTGTCCAGGTATAACCATTGGGAACATGGACAAACAACTATCTAAACACTGTTATGAACCTGTAAAGCTCGGGAACATTGTCTCTCACCTATGTTTTAGAGTTTAATGATACATTTCAGTGAAGTGTAAGGCTTTCCGAAGTGGCTAAATGTGTTTATTTCTCTATTTCAAGTGCATTCTGCCGTGTATTTCACACATTCACCATTCTAGTCTCCGTAAAGGAAACAACATAGGATTCATACACTGTTTAATGTCCTCTAAACTCAAACTAAGTTATTCCTGGATCTAAGATCCATTTTCAACAGGAACAACTCAGTTGGACAAGTGTTTTACACATGCTCTATGTGAGTTCTCATCTATTTATTGTCATTTTCCCAGAATTACTGATGTTCTCTTGTAGTTTCTAAAATTAGTCCTTCTTGTCCTGGTATAAACATTGGGAACCTGGACCAACCACTACCTAAACACTGTTAGGAACCTGAAAACCTTGGGAACATTGTCTCTCAACTATGTTTTAGAGTTTAATGATACATCTCAGTGAAGTGTAAGGCTTTCCAAAGCTGCTAAATGTGTTTATTTCTCTATTTCAAGTGTATTCTGCCTTGCATTTCACACGTTTACCATTCTAGGCTTCTTTAAGTAAACAACGTAGGATTCATACACTGTTTAATGTCCTCTAAACTCAAATTAAGGAATTCCTGGATCTAAGATCCGTTTTCTACAGGAACAACTCAGTTGGACAAGTGTTTTACACATGTTCTATGTGAGTTCTCATCTATTTATTGTCATTTTCCCAGAATTACTGATGTTTTTTTGTAGTTTCTAACATTAGGCCTTCTTGTCCTGGTATAAAAATTGGGAACCTGGACAAACAACTACCTAAACACTGTTAGGAACCTGAAAACCTCGGGAAAATTGTCTCTCACCTATGTTTTAGAGTTTAATGATACATCTTAGTGAAGTGTAAGGCTTTCCGAAGTGGCTAAATGTGTTTATTTCTCTATTTCAAGTGCATTCTGCCGTGTATTTCACACATTCACCATTCTAGTCTCCTTAAAGGAAACAACATAGGATTCATACACTGTTTAATGTCCTCTAAACTCAAACTAAGTTATTCCTGGATCTAAGATCCATTTTCAACAGGAACAACTCAGTTGGACAAGTGTTTTACACAAGCTCTATGTGAGTTCTCATCTATTTTTGTCATTTTCCCAGAATTACTGATGTTTTCTTGTAGTTTCTAACATTAGGCCTTCTTGTCCTGGTATAAACATTGGGAACCTGGACCAACCACTACCTAAACACTGTTAGGAACCTGAAAACCTTGGGAACATTGTCTTTCAACTATGTTTTAGAGTTTAATGATACATCTCAGTGAAGTGTAAGGCTTTCCGAAGTGGCTAAATGTGTTTATTTCTCTATTTCAAGTGCATTCTGCCGTGTATTTCACACATTCACCATTCTAGTCTCCTTAAAGGAAACAACATAGGATTCATACACTGTTTAATGTCCTCTAAACTCAAATTAAGGAATTCCTGGATCTAAGATACATTTTCTACAGGGACAACTCAGTTGGACAAGTGTTTTACACATGTTCTATGTGAGTTCTCATCTATTTATTGTCATTTTCCCAGAATTACTGATGTTTTCTTGTAGTTTCTAACATTTGGCCTTCTTATCCAGGTATAAACATTGGGAACATGGACAAACAACTATCTAAACACTGTTATGAACCTGTAAAGCTCGGGAACATTGTCTCTCAACTATGTTTTAGAGTTTAATGATACATCTCAGTGAAGTGTAAGGCTTTCCGAAGTGGCTAAATGTGTTTATTTCTCCATTTCAAGTGCATTCTGCCGTGTATTTCACACATTCACCATTCTACTCTCCTTAAAGGAAACAACATAGGATTCATACACTGTTTAATGTCCTCTAAACTCAAACTAAGTTATTCCTGGATCTAAGATCCATTTTCAACAGGAACAACTCAGTTGGACAAGTGTTTTACACATGCTCTATGTGAGTTCTCATCTATTTATTGTCATTTTCCCAGAATTACTGATGTTTTCTTGTAGTTTCTAAAATTAGGCCTTCTTGTCCTGGTATAAACATTGGGAACCTGGAACAACCACTACCTAAACACTGTTATGAACCTGTAAAGCTCGGGAGCATTGTCTCTCACCTATGTTTTAAGGTTTAGTGATACATCTCAGTGAAGTGTAAGGCTTTCCGAAGCGGCTAAATGTATATATTTCTCTATTTCTAGTGTATTCTGCCTTGCATTTCACACGTTTACCATTCTAGGCTTCTTTAGGTAAACAACATAGGATTCATACACTGTTTAATGTCCTCTAAACTCAAATTAAGGAATTCCTGGATCTAAGATACGTTTTCTACAGGAACAACTCAGTTGGACAAGTGTTTTACACATGTTCTATGTGAGTTCTCATCTATTTATTGTCATTTTCCCAGAATACTGATTTTTTCTTGTAGTTTCTAACATTTGGCCTTCTTGTCCAGGTATAACCATTGGGAACATGGACAAACAACTATCTAAACACTGTTATGAACCTGTAAAGCTCGGGAACATTGTCTCTCACCTATGTTTTAGAGTTTAATGATACATTTCAGTGAAGTGTAAGGCTTTCCGAAGTGGCTAAATGTGTTTATTTCTCTATTTCAAGTGCATTCTGCCGTGTATTTCACACATTCACCATTCTAGTCTCCTTAAAGGAAACAACATAGGATTCATACACTGTTTAATGTCCTCTAAACTCAAATTAAGGAATTCCTGGATCTAAGATACATTTTCTACAGGGACAACTCAGTTGGACAAGTGTTTTACACATGTTCTATGTGAGTTCTCATCTATTTATTGTCATTTTCCCAGAATTACTGATGTTTTCTTGTAGTTTCTAACATTTGGCCTTCTTATCCAGGTATAAACATTGGGAACATGGACAAACAACTATCTAAACACTGTTATGAACCTGTAAAGCTCGGGAACATTGTCTCTCAACTATGTTTTAGAGTTTAATGATACATCTCAGTGAAGTGTAAGGCTTTCCGAAGTGGCTAAATGTGTTTATTTCTCCATTTCAAGTGCATTCTGCCGTGTATTTCACACATTCACCATTCTAGTCTCCTTAAAGGAAACAACATAGGATTCATACACTGTTTAATGTCCTCTAAACTCAAACTAAGTTATTCCTGGATCTAAGATCCATTTTCAACAGGAACAACTCAGTTGGACAAGTGTTTTACACATGCTCTATGTGAGTTCTCATCTATTTTTGTCATTTTCCCAGAATTACTGCTGTTTTCTTGTAGTTTCTAACATTAGGCCTTCTTGTCCTGGTATAAACATTGGGAACCTGGACCAACCACTACCTAAACACTGTTAGGAACCTGAAAACCTTGGGAACATTGTCTTTCAACTATGTTTTAGAGTTTAATGATACATCTCAGTGAAGTGTAAGGCTTTCCGAAGTGGCTAAATGTGTTTATTTCTCTATTTCAAGTGCATTCTGCCGTGTATTTCACACATTCACCATTCTAGTCTCCTTAAAGGAAACAACATAGGATTCATACACTGTTTAATGTCCTCTAAACTCAAATTAAGGAATTCCTGGATCTAAGATACATTTTCTACAGGGACAACTCAGTTGGACAAGTGTTTTACACATGTTCTATGTGAGTTCTCATCTATTTATTGTCATTTTCCCAGAATTACTGATGTTTTCTTGTAGTTTCTAACATTTGGCCTTCTTATCCAGGTATAAACATTGGGAACATGGACAAACAACTATCTAAACACTGTTATGAACCTGTAAAGCTCGGGAACATTGTCTCTCAACTATGTTTTAGAGTTTAATGATACATCTCAGTGAAGTGTAAGGCTTTCCGAAGTGGCTAAATGTGTTTATTTCTCCATTTCAAGTGCATTCTGCCGTGTATTTCACACATTCACCATTCTAGTCTCCTTAAAGGAAACAACATAGGATTCATACACTGTTTAATGTCCTCTAAACTCAAACTAAGTTATTCCTGGATCTAAGATCCATTTTCAACAGGAACAACTCAGTTGGACAAGTGTTTTACACATGCTCTATGTGAGTTCTCATCTATTTTTGTCATTTTCCCAGAATTACTGATGTTTTCTTGTAGTTTCTAACATTAGGCCTTCTTGTCCTGGTATAAACATTGGGAACCTGGACCAACCACTACCTAAACACTGTTAGGAACCTGAAAACCTTGGGAACATTGTCTCTCAACTATGTTTTAGAGTTTAATGATACATCTCAGTGAAGTGTAAGGCTTTCCAAAGCTGCTATATTTGTTTATTTCTCTATTTCAAGTGTATTCTGCCTTGCATTTCACACGTTTACCATTCTAGGCTTCTTTAAGTAAACGACATAGGATTCATACACTGTTTAATGTCCTCTAAACTCAAGTTAAGTTATTCCTGGATCTAAGATCCGTTTTCCACAGGAACAACTCAGTTGGACAAGTGTTTTACACATGTTCTATGTGAGTTCTCATCTATTTATTGTCATTTTCCCAGAATTACTGATGTTTTCTTGTAGTTTCTAACAATTGGCCTTCTTGTCCAGGTATAAACATTGGGAACATGGACAAACAAGTATCTAAACACTGTTATGAACCTGTAAAGCTCGGGAGCATTGTCTCTCACCTATGTTTTAAGGTTTAGTGATACATCTCAGTGAAGTGTAAGGCTTTCCGAAGCGGCTAAATGTATATATTTCTCTATTTCAAGTGTATTCTGCCTTGCATTTCACACGTTTACCATTCTAGGCTTCTTTAGGTAAACAACATAGGATTCATACACTGTTTAATGTCCTCTAAACTCAAATTAAGGAATTCCTGGATCTAAGATACGTTTTGTACAGGAACAACTCAGTTGGACAAGTGTTTTACACATGTTCTATGTGAGTTCTCATCTATTTATTGTCATTTTCCCAGAATACTGATTTTTTCTTGTAGTTTCTAACATTTGGCCTTCTTGTCCAGGTATAACCATTGGGAACATGGACAAACAACTATCTAAACACTGTTATGAACCTGTAAAGCTCGGGAACATTGTCTCCCACCTATGTTTTAGAGTTTAATGATACATTTCAGTGAAGTGTAAGGCTTTCCGAAGTGGCTAAATGTGTTTATTTCTCCATTTCAAGTGCATTCTGCCGTGTATTTCACACATTCACCATTCTAGTCTCCTTAAAGGAAACAACATAGGATTCATACACTGTTTAATGTCCTCTAAACACAAACTAAGTTATTCCTGGATCTAAGATCCATTTTCAACAGGAATAACTCAGTTGGACAAGTGTTTTACACATGCTCTATGTGAGTTCTCATCTATTTTTGTCATTTTCCCAGAATTACTGATGTTTTCTTGTAGTTTCTAACATTAGGCTTTCTTGTCCTGGTATAAACATTGGGAACCTGGACCAACCACTACCTAAACACTGTTAGGAACCTGAAAACCTTGGGAACATTGTCTTTCAACTATGTTTTAGAGTTTAATGATACATCTCAGTGAAGTGTAAGGCTTTCCGAAGTGGCTAAATGTGTTTATTTCTCTATTTCAAGTGCATTCTGCCGTGTATTTCACACATTCACCATTCTAGTCTCCTTAAAGGAAACAACATAGGATTCATACACTGTTTAATGTCCTCTAAACTCAAATTAAGGAATTCCTGGATCTAAGATACATTTTCTACAGGGACAACTCAGTTGGACAAGTGTTTTACACATGTTCTATGTGAGTTCTCATCTATTTATTGTCATTTTCCCAGAATTACTGATGTTTTCTTGTAGTTTCTAACATTTGGCCTTCTTATCCAGGTATAAACATTGGGAACATGGACAAACAACTATCTAAACACTGTTATGAACCTGTAAAGCTCGGGAACATTGTCTCTCAACTATGTTTTAGAGTTTAATGATACATCTCAGTGAAGTGTAAGGCTTTCCGAAGTGGCTAAATATGTTTATTTCTCCATTTAAAGTGCATTCTGCCGTGTATTTCACACATTCACCATTCTACTCTCCTTAAAGGAAACAACATAGGATTCATACACTGTTTAATGTCCTCTAAACTCAAACTAAGTTATTCCTGGATCTAAGATCCATTTTCAACAGGAACAACTCAGTTGGACAAGTGTTTTACACATGTTCTATGTGAGTTCTCATCTATTTATTGTCATTTTCCCAGAATTACTGATGTTTTCTTGTAGTTTCTAAAATTAGGCCTTCTTGTCCTGGTATAAACATTGGGAACCTGGACCAACCACTACCTAAACACTGTTATGAACCTGTAAAGCTCGGGAGCATTGTCTCTCACCTATGTTTTAAGGTTTAGTGATACATCTCAGTGAAGTGTAAGGCTTTCCGAAGCGGCTAAATGTATATATTTCTCTATTTCAAGTGTATTCTGCCTTGCATTTCACACGTTTACCATTCTAGGCTTCTTTAGGTAAACAACATAGGATTCATACACTGTTTAATGTCCTCTAAACTCAAATTAAGGAATTCCTGGATCTAAGATACGTTTTGTACAGGAACAACTCAGTTGGACAAGTGTTTTACACATGTTCTATGTGAGTTCTCATCTATTTATTGTCATTTTCCCAGAATACTGATTTTTTCTTGTAGTTTCTAACATTTGGCCTTCTTGTCCAGGTATAACCATTGGGAACATGGACAAACAACTATCTAAACACTGTTATGAACCTGTAAAGCTCGGGAACATTGTCTCTCACCTATGTTTTATTTTTTAATGATACATCTCAGTGAAGTGTAAGGCTTTCCGAAGTGGCTAAATGTGTTTATTTCTCTATTTCAAGTGCATTCTGCCGTGTATTTCACACATTCACCATTCTAGTCTCCTTAAAGGAAACAACATAGGATTCATACACTGTTTAATGTCCTCTAAACTCAAATTAAGGAATTCCTGGATCTAAGATACATTTTCTACAGGGACAACTCAGTTGGACAAGTGTTTTACACATGTTCTATGTGAGTTCTCATCTATTTATTGTCATTTTCCCAGAATTACTGATGTTTTCTTGTAGTTTCTAACATTTGGCCTTCTTATCCAGGTATAAACATTGGGAACATGGACAAACAAGTATCTAAACACTGTTATGAACCTGTAAAGCTCGGGAGCATTGTCTCTCACCTATGTTTTAAGGTTTAGTGATACATCTCAGTGAAGTGTAAGGCTTTCCGAAGCGCCTAAATGTATATATTTCTCTATTTCAAGTGTATTCTGCCTTGCATTTCACACGTTTACCATTCTAGGCTTCTTTAGGTAAACAACATAGGATTCATACACTGTTTAATGTCCTCTAAACTCAAATTAAGGAATTCCTGGATCTAAGATACGTTTTGTACAGGAACAACTCAGTTGGACAAGTGTTTTACACATGTTCTATGTGAGTTCTCATCTATTTATTGTCATTTTCCCAGAATACTGATTTTTTCTTGTAGTTTCTAACATTTGGCCTACTTGTCCAGGTATAACCATTGGGAACATGGACAAACAACTATCTAAACACTGTTATGAACCTGTAAAGCTCGGGAACATTGTCTCCCACCTATGTTTTAGAGTTTAATGATACATTTCAGTGAAGTGTAAGACTTTCCGAAGTGGCTAAATGTGTTTATTTCTCCATTTCAAGTGCATTCTGCCGTGTATTTCACACATTCACCATTCTAGTCTCCTTAAAGGAAACAACATAGGATTCATACACTGTTTAATGTCCTCTAAACACAAACTAAGTTATTCCTGGATCTAAGATCCATTTTCAACAGGAACAACTCAGTTGGACAAGTGTTTTACACATGCTCTATGTGAGTTCTCATCTATTTTTGTCATTTTCCCAGAATTACTGATGTTTTCTTGTAGTTTCTAACATTAGGCTTTGTTGTCCTGGTATAAACATTGGGAACCTGGACCAACCACTACCTAAACACTGTTAGGAACCTGAAAACCTTGGGAACATTGTCTCTCAACTATATTTTAGAGTTTAATGATACATCTTAGTGAAGTGTAAGGCATTCCAAAGCTGCTAAATGTGTTTATTTCTCTATTTCAAGTGTATTCTGCCTTGCATTTCACACATTTACCATTCTCGGCTTCTTTAAGTAAACGACATAGGATTCATACACTGTTTAATGTCCTCTAAACTCAAATTAAGGAATTCCTGGATCTAAGATACATTTTCTACAGGGACAACTCAGTTGGACAAGTGTTTTACACATGTTCTATGTGAGTTCTCATCTATTTATTGTCATTTTCCCAGAATTACTGATGTTTTTTTGTAGTTTCTAACATTTGGCTTTCTTGTCCAGGTATAAACATTGGGAACATGGACAAACAGCTATCTAAACACTGTTATGAACCTGTAGAGCTCGGGAACATTGTCTCTCACCTATGTTTTAGAGTTTAGTGATACATCTCAGTGAAGTGTAAGGCTTTCCGAAGCGGCTAAATGTATATATTTCTCTATTTCAAGTGCATTCTGCCGTATATTTCACACATTCACCATTCTAGTCTCCTTAAAGGAAACAACATAGGATTCATACACTGTTTAATGTCCTCTAAACTCAAATTAAGGAATTCCTGGATCTAAGATACGTTTTGTACAGGAACAACTCAGTTGGACAAGTGTTTTACACATGTTCTATGTGAGTTCTCATCTATTTATTGGCATTTTCCCAGAATACTGATGTTTTCTTGTAGTTTCTAACATTTGGCCTTCTTGTCCAGGTATAAACATTGGGAACATGGACAAACAACTATCTAAACACTGTTATGAACCTGTAAAGCTCGGGAACATTGTCTCTCACCTATGTTTTAGAGTTTAATGATACATTAGAGTGAAGTGTAAGGCTTTCCGAAGTGGCTAAATGTGTTTATTTCTCTATTTCAAGTGCATTCTGCCGTGTATTTCACACATTCACCATTCTAGTCTCCTTAAAGGAAACAACATAGGATTCATACACTGTTTAATGTCCTCTAAACTCAAATTAAGGTATTCCTGGATCTCAGATACGTTTTCTACAGGAACAACTCAGTTGGACAAGTGTTTTACACATGTTCTATGTGAGTTCTCATCTATTTATTGTCATTTTCCCAGAATTACTGATGTTTTCTTGTAGTTTCTAACATTAGGCCTTCTTGTCCAGGTATAAAAATTGGGAACCTGGACCAACCACTACCTTAACACTGTTAGGAACCTGAAAACCTTGGGAACATTGTCTCTCAACTATGTTTTAGAGTTTAATGATACATCTCAGTGAAGTGTAAGGCTTTCCGAAGTGGCTAAATGTGTTTATTTCTCTATTTCAAGTGCATACTGCCGTGTATTTCACACATTCACCATTCTAGTCTCCTTAAGGAATCAACATAGGATTCATACACTGTTTAATGTCCTCTAAACTCAAACTAAGTTATTCCTGGATCTAAGATCCATTTTCTACAGGAACAACTCAGTTGGACAAGTGTTTTACACATGTTCTATGTGAGTTCTCATCTATTTATTGTCATTTTCCCAGAATTACTGATGTTTTCTTGTAGTTTCTAACATTAGGCCTTCTTGTCCAGGTATAAACTTTGGGAACCTGGACCAACCACTACCTAAACACTGTTAGGAACCTGAAAACCTCGGGAACATTGTCTCTCAACTATGTTTTAGAGTTTAATGATACATCTCAGTGAAGTATAAGGCTTTCCAAAGCTGCTAAATGTGTTTATTTCTCTATTTCAAGTGTATTCTGCCTTGCATTTCACACGTTTACCATTCTAGGCTTCTTTTAGTAAACAACATAGGATTCATACACTGTTTAATGTCCTCTAAACTCAAGTTAAGTTATTCCTGGATTTAAGATCCGTTTTCTACAGGAACAACTCAGTTGGACAAGTGTTTTACACATGTTCTATGTGAGTTCTCATCTATTAATTGTCATTTTCCCAGAATTACTGATGTTTTCTTGTAGTTTCTAACAATTGGCCTTCTTGTCCAGGTATAAACATTGGGAACATGGACAAACAAGTATCTAAACACTGTTATGAACCTGTAAAGATCGGGAACATTGTCTCTCACCTATGTTTTAAGGTTTAGTGATACATCTCAGTGAAGTGTAAGGCTTTCCGAAGCGGCTAAATGTATATATTTCTCTATTTCAAGTGTATTCTGCCTTGCATTTCACACGTTTACCATTCTAGGCTTCTTTAGGTAAACAACATAGGATTCATACACTGTTTAATGTCCTCTAAACTCAAATTAAGGAATTCCTGGATCTAAGATACGTTTTGTACAGGAACAACTCAGTTGGACAAGTGTTTTACACATGTTCTATGTGAGTTCTCATCTATTTATTGTCATTTTCCCAGAATACTGATGTTTTCTTGTAGTTTCTAACATTTGGCCTTCTTATCCAGGTATAAACATTGGGAACATGGACAAACAACTATCTAAACACTGTTATGAACCTGTAAAGTCGGGAACATAGTCTCTCACCTATGTTTTAGAGTTTAATGATACATCTCACTGAAGTGTAAGGCTTTCCGAAGCAGCTAAATGTGTTTATTTCTCTTTTAAAAGTGCATTCTGCCGTGTATTTCACACATTCACCATTCTAGTCTCCTTAAAGGAAACAACATAGGATTCATACATTGTTTAATGTGCTATAAACTCAAATTAAGGAATTCTTGGATCTAAAATACCTTTTCTACATGAACAACTCAGTTGGAGAAGTGTTTTGTACATGTTCTATGCGAGTTCTCATCTATTGATTGTCGTTTTCCCAGAATTACTCATGTTTCCTTGTAGTTTCTAACATTAGGCCTTCTTGTCCAGGTATAAAAATTGGGAACCTGGACCAACCACTAGCTAAACACTGTTAGGAACCTGAAAACCTCGGGAACATTGTCTCTCAACTATGTTTTAGAGTTTAATGATACATCTCAGTGAAGTGTAAGTCTTTCCGAAGTGACTAAATGTGTTTATTTCTCTATTTCAAGTGCATTCTGCCGTGTATTTCACACATTCACCATTCTATTCTCCTTAAAGGAAACACCATAGGATTCATACACTGTTTAATGTCCTCTAAACTCAAATTAAGTTATTCCTGGATCTAAGATCCGTTTTATACAGGAACAACTCAGTTGGAAAAGTGTTTTACACATATTCTATGTGAGTTCTCATCTATTTATTGTCATTGTCCCAGAATTACTGAAGTTTTCTTGTAGTTTCTAACATTTGGCCTTCTTATCCAGGTATAAACATTGGGAATATGGACAAACAACTATCTAAACACTGTTATGAACCTGTAAAGCTCGGGAACATTGTCTCTCAACTATGTTTTAGAGTTTAATGATACATCTCAGTGAAGTGTAAGGCTTTCCAAAGCTGCTAAATGTGTTTATTTCTCTATTTCAAGTGTATTCTGCCTTGCTTTTCACACGTTTACCATTCTAGGCTTCTTTAAGTAAACGACATAGGATTCATACTCTGTTTAATGTCCTCTAAACTCAAGTTAAGTTATTCCTGGATCTAAGATCCGTTTTCTACAGGAACAACTCAGTTGGACAAGTGTTTTACACATGTTCTATGTGAGTTCTCATCTATTTTTTGTCATTTTCCCAGAATTACTGATGTTTTCTTGTAGTTTCTAACAATTGGCCTTCTTGTCCAGGTATAAACATTGGGAACATGGACAAACAAGTATCTAAACACTGTTATGAACCTGTAAAGCTCGGGAGCATTGTCTCTCACCTATGTTTTAAGGTTTAGTGATACATCTCAGTGAAGTGTAAGGCTTTCCGAAGCAGATAAATGTATATATTTCTCTATTTCAAGTGTATTCTGCCTTGCATTTCACACGTTTACCATTCTAGGCTTCTTTAGGTAAACAACATAGGATTCATACACTGTTTAATGTCCTCTAAACTCAAATTAAGGAATTCCTGGATCTAAGATACGTTTTGTACAGGAACAACTCAGTTGGACAAGTGTTTTACACATGTTCTATGTGAGTTCTCATCTATTTATTGTCATTTTCCCAGAATACTGATTTTTTCTTGTAGTTTCTAACATTTGGCCTTCTTGTCCAGGTATAACCATTGGGAACATGGACAAACAACTATCTAAACACTGTTATGAACCTGTAAAGCTCGGGAAAATTGTCTCTCACCTATGTTTTAGAGTTTAATGATACATTTCAGTGAAGTGTAAGGCTTTCCGAAGTGGCTAAATGTGTTTATTTCTCCATTTCAAGTGCATTCTGCCGTGTATTTCACACATTCACCATTCTACTCTCCTTAAAGGAAACAACATAGGATTCATACACTGTTTAATGTCCTCTAAACTCAAACTAAGTTATTCTTGGATCTAAGATCCATTTTCAACAGGAACAAATCAGTTGGACAAGTGTTTTACACATGCTCTATGTGAGTTCTCATCTATTTATTGTCATTTTCCCAGAATTACTGATGTTTTCTTGCAGTTTCTAACATTAGGCCTTCTTGTCCTGGTATAAACATTGGGAACCTGGACCAACCACTACCTAAACACTGTTAGGAACCTGAAAACCTTGGGAACATTGTCTCTCAACTATGTTTTAGAGTTTAATGATACATCTCAGTGAAGTGTAAGGCTTTCCAAAGCTGCTAAATGTGTTTATTTCTCTATTTCAAGTGTATTCTCTTGCATTTCACACGTTTACCATTCTAGGCTTCTTTATGTAAACGAAATAGGATTCATACACTGTTTAATGTCATCTAAACTCAAGTTAAGTTATTCCTGGATCTAAGATCCGTTTTCTACAGGAACAACTCAGTTGGACAAGTGTTTTACACATGTTCTATGTGAGTTCTCATCTATTTATTGTCATTTTCCCAGAATTACTGATGTTTTCTTGTAGTTTCTAACAATTGGCCTTCTTGTCCAGGTATAAACATTGGGAACATGGACAAACAAGTATCTAAACACTGTTAGGAACCTGTAAAGCTCGGGAGCATTGTCTCTCACCTATGTTTTAAGGTTTAGTGATACATCTCAGTGAAGTGTAAGGCTTTCCGAAGCGGCTAAATGTATATATTTCTCTATATCAAGTGTATTCTGCCTTGCATTTCACACGTTTACCATTCTAGGCTTCTTTAGGTAAACAACATAGGATTCATACACTGTTTAATGTCCTCTAAACTCAAATTAAGGAATTCCTGGATCTAAGATACGTTTTGTACAGGAACAACTCAGTTGGACAAGTGTTTTACACATGTTCTATGTGAGTTCTCATCTATTTATTGTCATTTTCCCAGAATACTGATTTTTTCTTGTAGTTTCTAACATTTGGCCTTCTTGTCCAGGTATAACCATTGCGAACATGGACAAACAATTATCTAAACACTGTTATGAACCTGTAAAGCTCGGGAACATTGTCTCTCACCTATGTTTTAGAGTTTAATGATACATTTCAGTGAAGTGTAAGGCTTTCCGAAGTGGCTAAATGTGTTTATTTCTCTATTTCAAGTGCATTCTGCCGTGTATTTCACACATTCACCATTCTAGTCTCCTTAAAGAAAACAACATAGGATTCATACACTGTTTAATGTCCTCTAAACTCAAATTAAGGAATTCCTGGATCTAAGATACGTTTTGTACAGGAACAACTCAGTTGGACAAGTGTTTTACACATGTTCTATGTGAGTTCTCATCTATTTATTGTCATTTTCCCAGAATACTGATTTTTTCTTGTAGTTTCTAACATTTGGCCTTCTTGTCCAGGTATAACCATTGGGAACATGGACAAACAACTATCTAAACACTGTTATGAACCTGTAAAGCTCGGGAACATTGTCTCTCACCTATGTTTTAGAGTTTAATGATACATTTCAGTGAAGTGTAAGGCTTTCCGAAGTGGCTAAATGTGTTTATTTCTCTATTTCAAGTGCATTCTGCCGTGTATTTCACACATTCACCATTCTAGTCTCCTTAAAGGAAACAACATAGGATTCATACACTGTTTAATGTCCTCTAAACTCAAATTAAGGAATTCCTGGATCTAAGATACGTTTTGTACAGGAACAACTCAGTTGGACAAGTGTTTTACACATGTTCTATGTGAGTTCTCATTTATTTATTGGCATTTTCCCAGAATACTGATGTTTTCTTGTAGTTTCTAACATTTGGCCTTCTTGTCCAGGTATAAACATTGGGAACATGGACAAACAACTATCTAAACACTGTTATGAACCTGTAAAGCTCGGGAACATTGTCTCTCACCTATGTTTTAGAGTTTAATGATACATCTCAGTGAAGTGTAAAGCTTTCCGAAGTGGCTAAATGTGTTTATTTCTCTAATTCAAGTGCATTCTGCCGTGTTTTACACACATTCACCATTCTAGTCTCCTTAAAGGAAACAACATAAGATTCATACACTGTTTAATGTCCTCTAAACTCAAACTAAGTTATTCTTGGATCTAAGATCCATTTTCAACAGGAACAAATCAGTTGGACAAGTGTTTTACACATGCTCTATGTGAGTTCTCATCTATTTATTGTCATTTTCCCAGAATTACTGATGTTTTCTTGCAGTTTCTAACATTAGGCCTTCTTGTCCTGGTATAAACATTGGGAACCTGGACCAACCACTACCTAAACACTGTTAGGAACCTGAAAACCTTGGGAACATTGTCTCTCAACTATGTTTTAGAGTTTAATGATACATCTCAGTGAAGTGTAAGGCTTTCCAAAGCTGCTAAATGTGTTTATTTCTCTATTTCAAGTGTATTCTCTTGCATTTCACACGTTTACCATTCTAGGCTTCTTTATGTAAACGAAATAGGATTCATACACTGTTTAATGTCATCTAAACTCAAGTTAAGTTATTCCTGGATCTAAGATCCGTTTTCTACAGGAACAACTCAGTTGGACAAGTGTTTTACACATGTTCTATGTGAGTTCTCATCTATTTATTGTCATTTTCCCAGAATACTGATTTTTTCTTGTAGTTTCTAACATTTGGCCTACTTGTCCAGGTATAACCATTGGGAACATGGACAAACAACTATCTAAACACTGTTATGAACCTGTAAAGCTCGGGAACATTGTCTCCCACCTATGTTTTAGAGTTTAATGATACATTTCAGTGAAGTGTAAGACTTTCCGAAGCGGCTAAATGTATATATTTCTCTATTTCAAGTGCATTCTGCCGTATATTTCACACATTCACCATTCTAGTCTCCTTAAAGGAAACAACATAGGATTCATACACTGTTTAATGTCCTCTAAACTCAAATTAAGGAATTCCTGGATCTAAGATACGTTTTGTACAGGAACAACTCAGTTGGACAAGTGTTTTACACATGTTCTATGTGAGTTCTCATCTATTTATTGGCATTTTCCCAGAATACTGATGTTTTCTTGTAGTTTCTAACATTTGGCCTTCTTGTCCAGGTATAAACATTGGGAACATGGACAAACAACTATCTAAACACTGTTATGAACCTGTAAAGCTCGGGAACATTGTCTCTCACCTATGTTTTAGAGTTTAATGATACATTAGAGTGAAGTGTAAGGCTTTCCGAAGTGGCTAAATGTGTTATTTCTCTATTTCAAGTGCATTCTGCCGTATATTTCAACATTCACCATTCTAGTCTCCTTAAAGGAAACAACATAGGATTCATACACTGTTTAATGTCCTCTAAACTCAAATTAAGGTATTCCTGGATCTCAGATACGTTTTCTACAGGAACAACTCAGTTGGACAAGTGTTTTACACATGTTCTATGTGAGTTGTCATCTATTTATTGTCATTTTCCCAGAATTACTGATGTTTTCTTGTAGTTTCTAACATTAGGCCTTCTTGTCCAGGTATAAAAATTGGGAACCTGGACCAACCACTACCTAAACATTGTTAGGAACCTGAAAACCTCGGGAACATTGTCTCTCAACTATGTTTTAGAGTTTAATGATACATCTCAGTGAAGTGTAAGGCTTTCCGAAGTGGCTAAATGTGTTTATTTCTCTATTTCAAGTGCATTCTGCCGTGTATTTCACACATTCACCATTCTAGTCTCCTTAAAGGAAACAAAATAGGATTCATACACTGTATAATGTCCTCTAAACTCAAATAAGTTATTCCTGGATCTAAGATCCATTTTCTACAGGAACAACTCAGTTGGACAAGTGTTTTACACAAGTTCTATGTGAGTTCTCATCTATTTATTGTCATTTTCCCAGAATTACTGATGTTTTCTTGTAGTTTCTAACATTAGGCCTACTTGTCCAGGTATAAACATTGGGAACCTGGACCAAACACTACCTAAACACTGTTAGGAACCTGAAAACCTCGGGAAAATTATCTCAACTATGTTTTAGAGTTTAATGATACATCTCAGTGAAGTGTAAGGCTTTCCAAAGCTGCTAAATGTGTTTATTTCTCTATTTCAAGTGTATTCTGCCTTGCATTTCACACGTTTACCATTCTAGGCTTCTTTAAGTAAACAACATAGGATTCATACACTGTTTAATGTCCTCTAAACTCAAATTAAGGAATTCCTGGATCTAAGATACGTTTTCTACAGGAACAACTCAGTTGGATAAGTGTTTTACACATGCTCTATGTGAGTTCTCATCTATTTTTGTCATTTTCCCAGAATTACTGATGTTTTCTTGTAGTTTCTAACAATTGGCCTTCTTGTCCAGGTATAAACATTGGGAACATGGACAAACAAGTATCTAAACACTGTTATGAACCTGTAAAGCTCGGGAGCATTGTCTCTCACCTATGTTTTAAGATTTAGTGATACATCTCAGTGAAGTGTAAGGCTTTCCGAAGCGGCTAAATGTATATATTTCTCTATTTCAAGTGTATTCTCCCTTGCATTTCACACGTTTACCATTCTAGGCTTCTTTAGGTAAACAACATAGGATTCATACACTGTTTAATGTCCTCTAAACTCAAATTAAGGAATTCCTGGATCTAAGATACGTTTTGTACAGGAACAACTCAGTTGGACAAGTGTTTTACACATGTTCTATGTGAGTTCTCATCTATTTATTGTCATTTTCCCAGAATACTGATTTTTTCTTGTAGTTTCTAACATTTGGCCTTCTTGTCCAGGTATAACCATTGGGAACATGGACAAACAACTATCTAAACACTGTTATGAACCTGTAAAGCTCGGGAACATTGTCTCTCAACTATGTTTTAGAGTTTAATGATACATTTCAGTGAAGTGTAAGGCTTTCCGAAGTGGCTAAATGTGTTTATTTCTCTATTTCAAGTGCATTCTGCCGTGTATTTCACACATTCACCATTCTAGTCTCCTTAAAGGAAACAACATAGGATTCATACACTGTTTAATGTCCTCTAAACTCAAATTAAGGAATTCCTGGATCTAAGATACGTTTTGTACAGGAACAACTCAGTTGGACAAGTGTTTTACACATGTTCTATGTGAGTTCTCATCTATTTATTGTCATTTTCCCAGAATACTGATTTTTTCTTGTAGTTTCTAACATTTGGCCTTCTTGTCCAGGTATAACCATTGGGAACATGGACAAACAACTATCTAAACACTGTTATGAACCTGTAAAGCTCGGGAACATTGTCTCTCACCTATGTTTTAGAGTTTAATGATACATTTCAGTGAAGTGTAAGGCTTTCCGAAGTGGCTAAATGTGTTTATTTCTCTATTTCAAGTGCATTCTGCCGTGTATTTCACACATTCAGCATTCTAGTCTCCTTAAAGGAAACAACATAGGATTCATACACTGTTTAATGTCCTCTAAACTCAAATTAAGGAATTCCTGGATCTAAGATACTTTTTGTACAGGAACAACTCAGTTGGACAAGTGTTTTACACATGTTCTATGTGAGTTCTCATCTATTTATTGTCATTTTCCCAGAATACTGATTTTTTCTTGTAGTTTCTAACATTTGGCCTTCTTGTCCAGGTATAACCATTGGGAACATGGACAAACAACTATCTAAACACTGTTATGAACCTGTAAAGCTCGGGAACATTGTCTCTCACCTATGTTTTAGAGTTTAATGATACATTTCAGTGAAGTGTAAGGCTTTCCGAAGTGGCTAAATGTGTTTATTTCTCTATTTCAAGTGCATTCTGCCGTGTATTTCACACATTCACCATTCTAGTCTCCTTAAAGGAAACAACATAGGATTCATACACTGTTTAATGTCCTCTAAACTCAAATTAAGGAATTCCTGGATCTAAGATACGTTTTGTACAGGAACAACTCAGTTGGACAAGTGTTTTACACATGTTCTATGTGAGTTCTCATTTATTTATTGGCATTTTCCCAGAATACTGATGTTTTCTTGTAGTTTCTAACATTTGGCCTTCTTGTCCAGGTATAAACATTGGGAACATGGACAAACAACTATCTAAACACTGTTATGAACCTGTAAAGCTCGGGAACATTGTCTCTCACCTATGTTTTAGAGTTTAATGATACATCTCAGTGAAGTGTAAGGCATTCCAAAGCTGCTAAATGTGTTTATTTCTCTATTTCAAGTGTATTCTGCCTTGCATTTCACACATTTACCATTCTAGGCTTCTTTAAGTAAACGACATAGGATTCATACACTGTTTAATGTCCTCTAAACTCAAATTAAGGAATTCCTGGATCTAAGATACATTTTCTACAGGGACAACTCAGTTGGACAAGTGTTTTACACATGTTCTATGTGAGTTCTCATCTATTTATTGTCATTTTCCCAGAATACTGATTTTTTCTTGTAGTTTCTAACATTTGGCCTACTTGTCCAGGTATAACCATTGGGAACATGGACAAACAACTATCTAAACACTGTTATGAACCTGTAAAGCTCGGGAACATTGTCTCCCACCTATGTTTTAGAGTTTAATGATACATTTCAGTGAAGTGTAAGACTTTCCGAAGCGGCTAAATGTATATATTTCTCTATTTCAAGTGCATTCTGCCGTATATTTCACACATTCACCATTCTAGTCTCCTTAAAGGAAACAACATAGGATTCATACACTGTTTAATGTCCTCTAAACTCAAATTAAGGAATTCCTGGATCTAAGATACGTTTTGTACAGGAACAACTCAGTTGGACAAGTGTTTTACACATGTTCTATGTGAGTTCTCATCTATTTATTGGCATTTTCCCAGAATACTGATGTTTTCTTGTAGTTTCTAACATTTGGCCTTCTTGTCCAGGTATAAACATTGGGAACATGGACAAACAACTATCTAAACACTGTTATGAACCTGTAAAGCTCGGGAACATTGTCTCTCACCTATGTTTTAGAGTTTAATGATACATTAGAGTGAAGTGTAAGGCTTTCCGAAGTGGCTAAATGTGTTATTTCTCTATTTCAAGTGCATTCTGCCGTATATTTCAACATTCACCATTCTAGTCTCCTTAAAGGAAACAACATAGGATTCATACACTGTTTAATGTCCTCTAAACTCAAATTAAGGTATTCCTGGATCTCAGATACGTTTTCTACAGGAACAACTCAGTTGGACAAGTGTTTTACACATGTTCTATGTGAGTTGTCATCTATTTATTGTCATTTTCCCAGAATTACTGATGTTTTCTTGTAGTTTCTAACATTAGGCCTTCTTGTCCAGGTATAAAAATTGGGAACCTGGACCAACCACTACCTAAACATTGTTAGGAACCTGAAAACCTCGGGAACATTGTCTCTCAACTATGTTTTAGAGTTTAATGATACATCTCAGTGAAGTGTAAGGCTTTCCGAAGTGGCTAAATGTGTTTATTTCTCTATTTCAAGTGCATTCTGCCGTGTATTTCACACATTCACCATTCTAGTCTCCTTAAAGGAAACAAAATAGGATTCATACACTGTATAATGTCCTCTAAACTCAAATAAGTTATTCCTGGATCTAAGATCCATTTTCTACAGGAACAACTCAGTTGGACAAGTGTTTTACACAAGTTCTATGTGAGTTCTCATCTATTTATTGTCATTTTCCCAGAATTACTGATGTTTTCTTGTAGTTTCTAACATTAGGCCTACTTGTCCAGGTATAAACATTGGGAACCTGGACCAAACACTACCTAAACACTGTTAGGAACCTGAAAACCTCGGGAAAATTATCTCAACTATGTTTTAGAGTTTAATGATACATCTCAGTGAAGTGTAAGGCTTTCCAAAGCTGCTAAATGTGTTTATTTCTCTATTTCAAGTGTATTCTGCCTTGCATTTCACACGTTTACCATTCTAGGCTTCTTTAAGTAAACAACATAGGATTCATACACTGTTTAATGTCCTCTAAACTCAAATTAAGGAATTCCTGGATCTAAGATACGTTTTCTACAGGAACAACTCAGTTGGATAAGTGTTTTACACATGCTCTATGTGAGTTCTCATCTATTTTTGTCATTTTCCCAGAATTACTGATGTTTTCTTGTAGTTTCTAACAATTGGCCTTCTTGTCCAGGTATAAACATTGGGAACATGGACAAACAAGTATCTAAACACTGTTATGAACCTGTAAAGCTCGGGAGCATTGTCTCTCACCTATGTTTTAAGATTTAGTGATACATCTCAGTGAAGTGTAAGGCTTTCCGAAGCGGCTAAATGTATATATTTCTCTATTTCAAGTGTATTCTCCCTTGCATTTCACACGTTTACCATTCTAGGCTTCTTTAGGTAAACAACATAGGATTCATACACTGTTTAATGTCCTCTAAACTCAAATTAAGGAATTCCTGGATCTAAGATACGTTTTGTACAGGAACAACTCAGTTGGACAAGTGTTTTACACATGTTCTATGTGAGTTCTCATCTATTTATTGTCATTTTCCCAGAATACTGATTTTTTCTTGTAGTTTCTAACATTTGGCCTTCTTGTCCAGGTATAACCATTGGGAACATGGACAAACAACTATCTAAACACTGTTATGAACCTGTAAAGCTCGGGAACATTGTCTCTCAACTATGTTTTAGAGTTTAATGATACATTTCAGTGAAGTGTAAGGCTTTCCGAAGTGGCTAAATGTGTTTATTTCTCTATTTCAAGTGCATTCTGCCGTGTATTTCACACATTCACCATTCTAGTCTCCTTAAAGGAAACAACATAGGATTCATACACTGTTTAATGTCCTCTAAACTCAAATTAAGGAATTCCTGGATCTAAGATACATTTTCTACAGGGACAACTCAGTTGGACAAGTGTTTTACACATGTTCTATGTGAGTTCTCATCTATTTATTGTCATTTTCCCAGAATTACTGATGTTTTCTTGTAGTTTCTAACATTTGGCCTTCTTATCCAGGCATAAATATTGGGAACATGGACAAACAACTATCTAAACACTGTTATGAACCTGTAAAGCTCGGGAACATTGTCTCTCAACTATGTTTTAGAGTTTAATGATACATCTCAGTGAAGTGTAAGGCTTTCCGAAGTGGCTAAATGTGTTTATTTCTCCATTTCAAGTGCATTCTGCCGTGTATTTCACACATTCACCATTCTACTCTCCTTAAAGGAAACAACATAGGATTCATACACTGTTTAATGTCCTCTAAACTCAAACTAAGTTATTCCTGGATCTAAGATCCATTTTCAACAGGAACAACTCAGTTGGACAAGTGTTTTACACATGCTCTATGTGAGTTCTCATCTATTTATTGTCATTTTCCCAGAATTACTGATGTTTTCATGTAGTTTCTAAAATTAGGCCTTCTTGTCCTGGTATAAACATTGGGAACCTGGACCAACCACTACCTAAACACTGTTAGGAACCTGAAAACCTTGGGAACATTGTCTCTCAACTATTTTTTAGAGTTTAATGATACATCTCAGTGAAGTGTAAGGCTTTCCAAAGCTGCTAAATGTGTTTATTTCTCTATTTCAAGTGTATTCTGCCTTGCATTTCACACGTTTACCATTCTAGGCTTCTTTAAGTAAACGACATAGGATTCATACACTGTTTAATGTCCTCTAAACTCAAGTTAAGTTATTCCTGGATCTACGATCCGTTTTCTACAGGACCAACTCAGTTGGACAAGTGTTTTACACATGTTCTATGTGAGTTCTCATCTATTTATTGTCATTTTCCCAGAATTACTGATGTTTTCTTGTAGTTTCTAACAATTGGCCTTCTTGTCCAGGTATAAACATTGGGAACATGGACAAACAAGTATCTAAACACTGTTATGAACCTGTAAAGCTCGGGAGCATTGTCTCTCACCTATGTTTTAAGGTTTAGTGATATATCTCAGTGAAGTGTAAGGCTTTCCCAAGCGGCTAAATGTATATATTTCTCTATTTCAAGTGTATTCTGCCTTGCATTTCACACGTTTACCATTCTAGGCTTCTTTAGGTAAACAACATAGGATTCATACACTGTTTAATGTCCTCTAAACACAAACTAAGGAATTCCTGGATCTAAGATACGTTTTGTACAGGAACAACTCAGTTGGACAAGTGTTTTACACATGTTCTATGTGAGTTCTCATCTATTTATTGTCATTTTCCCAGAATACTGATTTTTTCTTGTAGTTTCTAACATTTGGCCTTCTTGTCCAGGTATAACCATTGGGAACATGGACAAACAACTATCTAAACACTGTTATGAACCTGTAAAGCTCGGGAACATTGTCTCTCACCTATGTTTTAGAGTTTAATGATACATTTCAGTGAAGTGTAAGGCTTTCCGAAGTGGCTAAATGTGTTTATTTCTCTATTTCAAGTGCATTCTGCCGTGTATTTCACACATTCACCATTCTAGTCTCCTTAAAGGAAACAACATAGGATTCATACACTGTTTAATGTCCTCTAAACTCAAATTAAGGAATTCCTGGATCTAAGATACGTTTTGTACAGGAACAACTCAGTTGGACAAGTGTTTTACACATGTTCTATGTGAGTTCTCATCTATTTATTGTCATTTTCCCAGAATACTGATTTTTTCTTGTAGTTTCTAACATTTGGCCTTCTTGTCCAGGTATAACCATTGGGAACATGGACAAACAACTATCTAAACACTGTTATGAACCTGTAAAGCTCGGGAACATTGTCTCTCACCTATGTTTTAGAGTTTAATGATACATTTCAGTGAAGTGTAAGGCTTTCCGAAGTGGCTAAATGTGTTTATTTCTCTATTTCAAGTGCATTCTGCCGTGTATTTCACACATTCACCATTCTAGTCTCCTTAAAGGAAACAACATAGGATTCATACACTGTTTAATGTCCTCTAAACTCAAATTAAGGAATTCCTGGATCTAAGATACGTTTTGTACAGGAACAACTCAGTTGGACAAGTGTTTTACACATGTTCTATGTGAGTTCTCATTTATTTATTGGCATTTTCCCAGAATACTGATGTTTTCTTGTAGTTTCTAACATTTGGCCTTCTTGTCCAGGTATAAACATTGGGAACATGGACAAACAACTATCTAAACACTGTTATGAACCTGTAAAGCTCGGGAACATTGTCTCTCACCTATGTTTTAGAGTTTAATGATACATCTCAGTGAAGTGTAAAGCTTTCCGAAGTGGCTAAATGTGTTTATTTCTCTAATTCAAGTGCATTCTGCCGTGTTTTACACACATTCACCATTCTAGTCTCCTTAAAGGAAACAACATAAGATTCATACACTGTTTAATGTCCTCTAAACTCATATTAAGTTATTCCTGGATCTAAGATACGTTTTCCACAGGAACAACTCAGTTAGACAAGTGTTTTACACATGTTCTATGTGAGTTCTCATCTATTTCTTGTCATTTTCCCAGAATTACTGATGTTTTCTTGTAGTTTCTAACATTAGGCCTTCTTGTCCACGTACAAACATTGGGAACCTGGACCAACCACTACCTAAACACTGTTAGGAACCTGAAAACCTTGGGAACATTGTCTCTCAACTATATTTTAGAGTTTAATGATACATCTCAGTGAAGTGTAAGGCATTCCAAAGCTGCTAAATGTGTTTATTTCTCTATTTCAAGTGTATTCTGCCTTGCATTTCACACATTTACCATTCTAGGCTTCTTTAAGTAAACGACATAGGATTCATACACTGTTTAATGTCCTCTAAACTCAAATTAAGGAATTCCTGGATCTTAGATACATTTTCTACAGGGACAACTCAGTTGGACAAGTGTTTTACACATGTTCTATGTGAGTTCTCATCTATTTATTGTCATTTTCCCAGAATTACTGATGTTTTCTTGTAGTTTCTAACATTTGTCCTTCTTGTCCAGGTATAAACATTGGGAACATGGACAAACAGCTATCTAAACACTGTTATGAACCTGTAGAGCTCGGGAACATTGTCTCTCACCTATGTTTTAGAGTTTAGTGATACATCTCAGTGAAGTGTAAGGCTTTCCGAAGCGGCTAAATGTATATATTTCTCTATTTCAAGTGCATTCTGCCGTATATTTCACACATTCACCATTCTAGTCTCCTTAAAGGAAACAACATAGGATTCATACACTGTTTAATGTCCTCTAAACTCAAATTAAGGAATTCCTGGATCTAAGATACGTTTTGTACAGGAACAACTCAGTTGGACAAGTGCTTTACACATGTTCTATGTGAGTTCTCATCTATTTATTGGCATTTTCCCAGAATACTGATGTTTTCTTGTAGTTTCTAACATTTGGCCTTCTTGTCCAGGTATAAACATTGGGAACATGGACAAACAACTATCTAAACACTGTTATGAACCTGTAAAGCTCGAGAACATTGTCTCTCACCTATGTTTTAGAGTTTAATGATACATTAGAGTGAAGTGTAAGGCTTTCCGAAGTGGCTAAATGTGTTATTTCTCTATTTCAAGTGCATTCTGCCGTATATTTCACACATTCACCATTCTAGTCTCCTTAAAGGAAACAACATAGGATTCATACACTGTTTAATGTCCTCTAAACTCAAATTAAGGTATTCCTGGATCTCAGATACGTTTTCTACAGGAACAACTCAGTTGGACAAGTGTTTTACACATGTTCTATGTGAGTTCTCATCTATTTATTGTCATTTTCCCAGAATTTCTGATGTTTTCTTGTAGTTTCTAACATTAGGCCTACTTGTCCAGGTATAAACATTGGGAACCTGGACCAAACACTACCTAAACACTGTTAGGAACCTGAAAACCTCGGGAAAATTATCTCAACTATGTTTTAGAGTTTAATGATACATCTCAGTGAAGTGTAAGGCTTTCCAAAGCTGCTAAATGTGTTTATTTCTCTATTTCAAGTGTATTCTGCCTTGGATTTCACACGTTTACCATTCTAGGCTTCTTTAAGTAAACAACATAGGATTCATACACTGTTTAATGTCCTCTAAACTCAAATTAAGGAATTCCTGGATCTAAGATACGTTTTCTACAGGAACAACTCAGTTGGATAAGTGTTTTACACATGCTCTATGTGAGTTCTCATCTATTTTTGTCATTTTCCCAGAATTACTGATGTTTTCTTGTAGTTTCTAACAATTGGCCTTCTTGTCCAGGTATAAACATTGGGAACATGGACAAACAAGTATCTAAACACTGTTATGAACCTGTAAAGCTCGGGAGCATTGTCTCTCACCTATGTTTTAAGATTTAGTGATACATCTCAGTGAAGTGTAAGGCTTTCCGAAGCGGCTAAATGTATATATTTCTCTATTTCAAGTGTATTCTGCCTTGCATTTCACACGTTTACCATTCTAGGCTTCTTTAGGTAAACAACATAGGATTCATACACTGTTTAATGTCCTCTAAACTCAAATTAAGGAATTCCTGGATCTAAGATACGTTTTGTACAGGAACAACTCAGTTGGACAAGTGTTTTACACATGTTCTATGTGAGTTCTCATCTATTTATTGTCATTTTCCCAGAATACTGATTTTTTCTTGTAGTTTCTAACATTTGGCCTTCTTGTCCAGGTATAACCATTGGGAACATGGACAAACAACTATCTAAACACTGTTATGAACCTGTAAAGCTCGGGAACATTGTCTCTCAACTATGTTTTAGAGTTTAATGATACATTTCAGTGAAGTGTAAGGCTTTCCGAAGTGGCTAAATGTGTTTATTTCTCTATTTCAAGTGCATTCTGCCGTGTATTTCACACATTCACCATTCTAGTCTCCTTAAAAGAAACAACATAGGATTCATACACTGTTTAATGTCCTCTAAACTCAAATTAAGGAATTCCTGGATCTAAGATACATTTTCTACAGGGACAACTCAGTTGGACAAGTGTTTTACACATGTTCTATGTGAGTTCTCATCTATTTATTGTCATTTTCCCAGAATTACTGATGTTTTCTTGTAGTTTCTAACATTTGGCCTTCTTATCCAGGTATAAATATTGGGAACATGGACAAACAACTATCTAAACACTGTTATGAACCTGTAAAGCTCGGGAACATTGTCTCTCAACTATGTTTTAGAGTTTAATGATACATCTCAGTGAAGTGTAAGGCTTTCCGAAGTGGCTAAATGTGTTTATTTCTCCATTTCAAGTGCATTCTGCCGTGTATTTCACACATTCACCATTCTACTCTCCTTAAAGGAAACAACATAGGATTCATACACTGTTTAATGTCCTCTAAACTCAAACTAAGTTATTCCTGGATCTAAGATCCATTTTCAACAGGAACAACTCAGTTGGACAAGTGTTTTACACATGCTCTATGTGAGTTCTCATCTATTTATTGTCATTTTCCCAGAATTACTGATGTTTTCATGTAGTTTCTAAAATTAGGCCTTCTTGTCCTGGTATAAACATTGGGAACCTGGACCAACCACTACCTAAACACTGTTAGGAACCTGAAAACCTTGGGAACATTGTCTCTCAACTATTTTTTAGAGTTTAATGATACATCTCAGTGAAGTGTAAGGCTTTCCAAAGCTGCTAAATATGTTTATTTCTCTATTTCAAGTGTTTTCTGCCTTGCATTTCACACGTTTACCATTCTAGGCTTCTTTAAGTAAACGACATAGGATTCATACACTGTTTAATGTCCTCTAAACTCAAGTTAAGTTATTCCTGGATCTAAGATCCGTTTTCTACAGGACCAACTCAGTTGGACAAGTGTTTTACACATGTTCTATGTGAGTTCTCATCTATTTATTGTCATTTTCCCAGAATTACTGATGTTTTCTTGTAGTTTCTAACAATTGGCCTTCTTGTCCAGGTATAAACATTGGGAACATGGACAAACAAGTATCTAAACACTGTTATGAACCTGTAAAGCTCGGGAGCATTGTCTCTCACCTATGTTTTAAGGTTTAGTGATATATCTCAGTGAAGTGTAAGGCTTTCCCAAGCGGCTAAATGTATATATTTCTCTATTTCAAGTGTATTCTGCCTTGCATTTCACACGTTTACCATTCTAGGCTTCTTTAGGTAAACAACATAGGATTCATACACTGTTTAATGTCCTCTAAACACAAACTAAGGAATTCCTGGATCTAAGATACGTTTTGTACAGGAACAACTCAGTTGGACAAGTGTTTTACACATGTTCTATGTGAGTTCTCATCTATTTATTGTCATTTTCCCAGAATACTGATTTTTTCTTGTAGTTTCTAACATTTGGCCTTCTTGTCCAGGTATAACCATTGGGAACATGGACAAACAACTATCTAAACACTGTTATGAACCTGTAAAGCTCGGGAACATTGTCTCTCACCTATGTTTTAGAGTTTAATGATACATTTCAGTGAAGTGTAAGGCTTTCCGAATTGGCTAAATGTGTTTATTTCTCTATTTCAAGTGAATTCTGCCTTGCTTTTCACACGTTTACCATTCTAGGCTTCTTTAAGTAAACGACATAGGATTCATACACTGTTTAATGTCCTCTAAACTCAAATTAAGTTATTCCTGGATCTAAGATCCGTTTTCTACAGGGACAACTCAGTTGGACAAGTGTTTTACACATGTTCTATGTGAGTTCTCATCTATTTATTGTCATTTTCCCAGAATTACTGATGTTTTCTTGTAGTTTCTAACAATTGGCCTTCTTGTCCAGGTATAAACATTGGGAACATGGACAAACAAGTATCTAAACACTGTTAGGAACCTGTAAAGCTCGGGAGCATTGTCTCTCACCTATGTTTTAAGGTTTAGTGATACATCTCAGTGAAGTGTAAGGCTTTCCGAAGCAGATAAATGTATATATTTCTCTATTTCAAGTGTATTCTGCCTTGCATTTCACACGTTTACCATTCTAGGCTTCTTTAGGTAAACAACATAGGATTCATACACTGTTTAATGTCCTCTAAACTCAAATTAAGGAATTCCTGGATCTAAGATACGTTTTGTACAGGAACAACTCAGTTGGACAAGTGTTTATCACATGTTCTATGTGAGTTCTCATCTATTTATTGTCATTTTCCCAGAATACTGATTTTTTCTTGTAGTTTCTAACATTTGGCCTTCTTGTCCAGGTATAACTATTGGGAACATGGACAAACAACTATCTAAACACTGTTATGAACCTGTAAAGCTCGGGAACATTGTCTCTCACCTATGTTTTAGAGTTTAATGATACATTTCAGTGAAGTGTAAGGCTTTCCGAAATGGCTAAATGTGTTTATTTCTCTATTTCAAGTGCATTCTGCCGTGTATTTCACACATTCACCATTCTAGTCTCTTTAAAGGAAACAACATAGGATTCATACACTGTTTAATGTCCTCTAAACTTAAATTAAGGAATTCCTGGATCTAAGATACATTTTCTACAGGGACAATTCAGTTGGACAAGTGTTTTACACATGTTCTATGTGAGTTCTCATCTATTTATTGTCATTTTCCCAGAATTACTGATGTTTTCTTGTAGTTTCTATCATTTGGCCTTCTTATCCAGGTATAAACATTGGGAACATGGACAAACAACTATCTAAACACTGTTATGAACCTGTAAAGCTCGGGAACATTGTCTCTCAACTATGTTTTAGAGTTTAATGATACATCTCAGTGAAGTGTAAGGCTTTCCGAAGTGGCTAAATGTGTTTATTTCTCCATTTCAAGTGCATTCTGCCGTGTATTTCACACATTCACCATTCTACTCTCCTTAAAGGAAACAACATAGGATTCAACACTGTTTAATGTCCTCTAAACTCAAACTAAGTTATTCCTGGATCTAAGATCCATTTTCAACAGGAACAACTCAGTTGGACAAGTGTTTTACACATGCTCTATGTGAGTTCTCATCTATTTTTTGTCATTTTCCCAGAATTACTGATGTTTTCTTGTAGTTTCAAACATTAGGCCTTCTTGTCCTGGTATAAACATTGGGAACCTGGACCAACCACTAGCTAAACACTGTTAGGAACCTGAAAACCTTGGGAACATTGTCTCTCAACTATGTTTTAGAGTTTAATGATACATCTCAGTGAAGTGTAAGGCTTTCCGAAGTGGCTAAATGTGTTTATTTCTCTATTTCAAGTGCATTCTGCCGTGTATTTCACACATTCTCCATTCTAGTCTCCTTAAAGGAAACAACGTAGGATTCATCCACTGTTTAATGTCCTCTAAACTCAAACTAAGTTATTCCTGGATCTAAGATCCATTTTCAACAGGAACAACTCAGTTGGACAAGTGTTTTACACATGCTCTATGTGAGTTCTCATCTATTTTTGTCATTTTCCCAGAATTACTGATGTTTTCTTGTAGTTTCTAACATTAGGCCTTCTTGTCCTGGTATAAACATTGGGAACCTGGACCAACCACTACCTAAACAGTGTTAGGAACCTGAAAACCTTGGGAACATTGTCTCTCAACTATGTTTTAGAGTTTAATGATACATCTCAGTGACGTGTAAGGCTTTCCAAAGCCGCTAAATGTGTTTATTTCTCTATTTCAAGTGTATTCTGCCTTGCATTTCACACGTTTACCATTCTAGGCTTCTTTAAGTAAACGACATAGGATTCATACACTGTTTAATGTTCTCTAAACTCAAGTTAAGTTATTCCTGGATCTAAGATCCGTTTTCTACAGGAACAACTCAGTTGGACAAGTGTTTTACACATGTTCTATGTGAGTTCTCATCTATTTATTGTCATTTTCCCAGAATTACTGATGTTTTCTTGTAGTTTCTAACAATTGGCCTTCTTGTCCAGGTATAAACATTGGGAACATGGACAAACAAGTATCTAAACACTGTTATGAACCTGTAAAGCTCGGGAGCATTGTCTCTCACCTATGTTTTAAGGTTTAGTGATACATCTCAGTGAAGTGTAAGGCTTTCCGAAGCGGCTAAATGTATATATTTCTCTATTTCAAGTGTATTCTGCCTTGCATTTCACACGTTTACCATTCTAGGCTTCTTTAGGTAAACAACATAGGATTCATACACTGTTTAATGTCCTCTAAACTCAAATTAAGGAATTCCTGGATCTAAGATACGTTTTGTACAGGAACAACTCAGTTGGACAAGTGTTTTACACATGTTCTATGTGAGTTCTCATTTATTGATTGGCATTTTCCCAGAATACTGATTTTTTCTTGTAGTTTCTAACATTTGGCCTTCTTGTCCAGGTATAACCATTGGGAACATGGACAAACAACTATCTAAACACTGTTATGAACCTGTAAAGCTCGGGAACATTGTCTCTCACCTATGTTTTAGAGTTTAATGATACATCTCAGTGAAGTGTAAAGCTTTCCGAAGTGGCTAAATGTGTTTATTTCTCTAATTCAAGTGCATTCTGCCGTGTTTTACACACATTCACCATTCTAGTCTCCTTAAAGGAAACAACATAAGATTCATACACTGTTTAATGTCCTCTAAACTCATATTAAGTTATTCCTGGATCTAAGATACGTTTTCCACAGGAACAACTCAGTTAGACAAGTGTTTTACACATGTTCTATGTGAGTTCTCATCTATTTCTTGTCATTTTCCCAGAATTACTGATGTTTTCTTGTAGTTTCTAACATTAGGCCTTCTTGTCCACGTACAAACATTGGGAACCTGGACCAACCACTACCTAAACACTGTTAGGAACCTGAAAACCTTGGGAACATTGTCTCTCAACTATATTTTAGAGTTTAATGATACATCTCAGTGAAGTGTAAGGCATTCCAAAGCTGCTAAATGTGTTTATTTCTCTATTTCAAGTGTATTCTGCCTTGCATTTCACACATTTACCATTCTCGGCTTCTTTAAGTAAACGACATAGGATTCATACACTGTTTAATGTCCTCTAAACTCAAATTAAGGAATTCCTGGATCTAAGATACATTTTCTACAGGGACAACTCAGTTGGACAAGTGTTTTACACATGTTCTATGTGAGTTCTCATCTATTTATTGTCATTTTCCCAGAATTACTGATGTTTTCTTGTAGTTTCTAACATTTGTCCTTCTTGTCCAGGTATAAACATTGGGAACATGGACAAACAGCTATCTAAACACTGTTATGAACCTGTAGAGCTCGGGAACATTGTCTCTCACCTATGTTTTAGAGTTTAGTGATACATCTCAGTGAAGTGTAAGGCTTTCCGAAGCGGCTAAATGTATATATTTCTCTATTTCAAGTGCATTCTGCCGTATATTTCACACATTCACCATTCTAGTCTCCTTAAAGGAAACAACATAGGATTCATACACTGTTTAATGTCCTCTAAACTCAAATTAAGTAATTCCTGGATCTAAGATACGTTTTGTACAGGAACAACTCAGTTGGACAAGTGTTTTACACATGTTCTATGTGAGTTCTCATCTATTTATTGGCATTTTCCCAGAATACTGATGTTTTCTTGTAGTTTCTAACATTTGGCCTTCTTGTCCAGGTATAAACATTGGGAACATGGACAAAAAACTATCTAAACACTGTTATGAACCTGTAAAGCTCGGGAACATTGTCTCTCACCTATGTTTTAGAGTTTAATGATACATTAGAGTGAAGTGTAAGGCTTTCCGAAGTGGCTAAATGTGTTTATTTCTCTATTTCAAGTGCATACTGCCGTGTATTTCACACATTCACCATTCTAGTCTCCTTAAGGAAACAACATAGGATTCATACACTGTTTAATGTCCTCTAAACTCAAACTAAGTTATTCCTGGATCTAAGATCCATTTTCTACAGGAACGACTCAGTTGGACAAGTGTTTTACACATGTTCTATGTGAGTTCTCATCTATTTATTGTCATTTTCCCAGAATTACTGATGTTTTCTTGTAGTTTCTAACATTAGGCCTTTTTGTCCAGGTATAAACTTTGGGAACCTGGACCAACCACTACCTAAACACTGTTAGGAACCTGAAAACCTCGGGAACATTGTCTCTCACCTATGTTTTAGAGTTTAATGATACATTAGAGTGAAGTGTAAGGCTTTCCGAAGTGGCTAAATGTGTTTATTTCTCTATTTCAAGTGCATTCTGCCGTGTATTTCACACATTCACCATTCTAGTCTCCTTAAAGGAAACAACATAGGATTCATACACTGTTTAATGTCCTCTAAACTCAAATTAAGGTATTCCTGGATCTCAGATACGTTTTCTACAGGAATAACTCAGTTGGACAAGTGTTTTACACATGTTCTATGTGAGTTGTCATCTATTTATTGTCATTTTCCCAGAATTACTGATGTTTTCTTGTAGTTTCTATCATTAGGCCTTCTTGTCCAGGTATAAAAATTGGGAACCTGGACCAACCACTACCTAAACACTGTTAGGAACCTGAAAACCTCGGGAACATTGTCTCTCAACTATGTTTTAGAGTTTAATGATACATCTCAGTGAAGTGTAAGGCTTTCCGAAGTGTCTAAATGTGTTTATTTCTCTATTTCAAGTGCATACTGCCGTGTATTTCACACATTCACCATTCTAGTCTCCTTAAGGAAACAACATAGGATTCATACACTGTTTAATGTCCTCTAAACTCAAACTAAGTTATTCCTGGATCTAAGATCCATTTTCTACAGGAACAACTCAGTTGGACAAGTGTTTTACACATGTTTATGTGAGTTCTCATCTATTTATTGTCATTTTCCCAGAATTACTGATGTTTTCTTGTAGTTTCTAACATTAGGCCTTTTTGTCCAGGTATAAACTTTGGGAACCTGGACCAACCACTACCTAAACACTGTTAGGAACCTGAAAACCTTGGGAACATTGTCTCTCAACTATGTTTTAGAGTTTAATGATACATCTCAGTGAAGTATAAGGCTTTCCAAAGCTGCTAAATTTGTTTATTTCTCTATTTCAAGTGTATTCTGCCTTGCATTTCACACGTTTACGATTCTAGGCTTCTTTTAGTAAACAACATAGGATTCATACACTGTTTAATGTCCTCTAAACTCAAGTTAAGTTATTCCTGGATCTAAAATCCGTTTTCTACAGGAACAACTCAGTTGGACAAGTGTTTTACACATGTTCTATGTGAGTTCTCATCTATTTATTGTCATTTTCCCAGAATTACTGATGTTTTCTTGTAGTTTCTAACAATTGGCCTTCTTGTCCAGGTATAAACATTGGGAACATGGACAAACAAGTATCTAAACACTTTAATGAACCTGTAAAGATCGGGAACATTGTCTCTCACCTATGTTTTAAGGTTTAGTGATACATCTCAGTGAAGTGTAAGGCTTTCCGAAGCGGCTAAATGTATATATTTCTCTATTTCAAGTGTATTCTGCCTTGCATTTCACACGTTTACCATTCTAGGCTTCTTTAGGTAAACAACATAGGATTCATACACTGTTTAATGTCCTCTAAACTCAAATTAAGGAATTCCTGGATCTAAGATACGTTTTGTACAGGAACAACTCAGTTGGACAAGTGTTTTACACATGTTCTATGTGAGTTCTCATCTATTTATTGTCATTTTCCCAGAATACTGATGTTTTCTTGTAGTTTCTAACATTTGGCCTTCTTATCCAGGTATAAACATTGGGAACATGGACAAACAACTATCTAAACACTGTTATGAACCTGTAAAGTCGGGAACATTGTCTCTCACCTATGTTTTAGAGTTTAATGATACATTTCAGTGAAGTATAAGGCTTTCCGAAGTGGCTAAATGTGTTTATTTCTCTATTTCAAGTGCATTCTGCCGTGTATTTCACACATTCACCATTCTAGTCTCCTTAAAGGAAACAGCATAGGATTCATACGCTGTTTAATGTCCTCTAAACTCTAATTAAGGTATTCCTGGATCTCCGATACGTTTTCTACAGGAACAACTCAGTTGGACAAGTGTTTTACACAGGTTCTATGTGAGTTCTCATCTATTTATTGTCATTTTCCCAGAATTACTGATGTTTTCTTGTAGTTTCTAACATTAGGCCTTCTTGTCCAGGTATAAAAATTGGGAACCTGGACCAACCACTATCTAAACACTGTTATGAACCTGTAAAGTCGGGAACATTGTCTCTCACCTATGTTTTAGAGTTTAATGATACATTTCAGTGAAGTATAAGGCTTTCCGAAGTGGCTAAATGTGTTTATTTCTCTATTTCAAGTGTATTCTGCCTTGCATTTCACACATTTACCATTCTAGGCTTCTTTAAGTAAACGACATAGGATTCATACACTGTTTAATGTCCTCTAAACTCAAATTAAGGAATTCCTGGATCTAAGATACATTTTCTACAGGGACAACTCAGTTGGACAAGTGTTTTACACATGTTCTATGTGAGTTCTCATCTATTTATTGTCATTTTCCCAGAATTACTGATGTTTTCTTGTAGTTTCTAACATTTGTCCTTCTTGTCCAGGTATAAACATTGGGAACATGGACAAACAGCTATCTAAACACTGTTATGAACCTGTAGAGCTCGGGAACATTGTCTCTCACCTATGTTTTAGAGTTTAGTGATACATCTCAGTGAAGTGTAAGGCTTTCCGAAGCGGCTAAATGTATATATTTCTCTATTTCAAGTGCATTCTGCCGTATATTTCACACATTCACCATTCTAGTCTCCTTAAAGGAAACAACATAGGATTCATACACTGTTTAATGTCCTCGAAACTCAAATTAAGTTATTCCTGGATCTAAGATCCGTTTTCTACAGGAACAACTCAGTTGGACAAGTGTTTTACACAGGTTCTATGTGAGTTCTCATCTATTTATTGTCATTTTCCCAGAATTACTGATGTTTTCTTGTAGTTTCTAACATTAGGCCTTCTTGTCCAGGTATAAAAATTGGGAACCTGGACCAACCACTAGCTAAACACTGTTAGGAACCTGAAAACCTCGGGAACATTGTCTCTCAACTATGTTTTAGAGTTTAATGGTACATCTCAGTGAAGTGTAAGTCTTTCCGAAGTGACTAAATGTGTTTATTTCTCTATTTCAAGTGCATTCTGCCGTGTATTTCACACATTCACCATTCTATTCTCCTTAAAGGAAACACCATAGGATTCATACACTGTTTAATGTCCTCTAAACTAAAATTAAGGAATTCCTGGATCTAAGATACGTTTTGTACAGGAACAACTCAGTTGGACAAGTGTTTTACACATGTTCTATGTGAGTTCTCATCTATTTATTGTCATTTTCCCAGAATACTGATTTTTTCTTGTAGTTTCTAACATTTGGCCTTCTTGTCCAGGTATAACCATTGGGAACATGGACAAACAACTATCTAAACACTGTTATGAACCTGTAAAGCTCGGGAAAATTGTCTCTCACCTATGTTTTAGAGTTTAATGATACATCTCAGTGAAGTGTAAGGCTTTCCAAAGCTGCTAAATGTGTTTATTTCTCTATTTCAAGTGTATTCTCTTGCATTTCACACGTTTACCATTCTAGGCTTCTTTATGTAAACGAAATAGGATTCATACACTGTTTAATGTCATCTAAACTCAAGTTAAGTTATTCCTGGATCTAAGATCCGTTTTCTACAGGAACAACTCAGTTGGACAAGTGTTTTACACATGTTCTATGTGAGTTCTCATCTATTTATTGTCATTTTCCCAGAATTACTGATGTTTTCTTGTAGTTTCTAACAATTGGCCTTCTTGTCCAGGTATAAACATTGGGAACATGGACAAACAAGTATCTAAACACTGTTATGAACCTGTAAAGCTCGGGAGCATTGTCTCTCACCTATGTTTTAAGGTTTAGTGATACATCTCAGTGAAGTGTAAGGCTTTCCGAAGCGGCTAAATGTATATATTTCTCTATATCAAGTGTATTCTGCCTTGCATTTCACACGTTTACCATTCTAGGCTTCTTTAGGTAAACAACATAGGATTCATACACTGTTTAATGTCCTTTAAACTCAAATTAAGGAATTCCTGGTCTAAGATACGTTTTGTACAGGAACAACTCAGTTGGACAAGTGTTTTACACATGTTCTATGTGAGTTCTCATCTATTTATTGTCATTTTCCCAGAATACTGATTTTTTTTTGTAGTTTCTAACATTTGGCCTTCTTGTCCAGGTATAACCATTGGGAACATGGACAAACAACTATCTAAACACTGTTATGAACCTGTAAAGCTCGGGAACATTGTCTCTCACCTATGTTTTAGAGTTTAATGATACATTTCAGTGAAGTGTAAGGCTTTCCGAAGTGGCTAAATGTGTTTATTTCTCTATTTCAAGTGCATTCTGCCGTGTATTTCACACATTCACCATTCTAGTCTCCTTAAAGGAAACAACATAGGATTCATACACTGTTTAATGTCCTCTAAACTCAAATTAAGGAATTCCTGGATCTAAGATACGTTTTGTACAGGAACAACTCAGTTGGACAAGTGTTTTACACATGTTCTATGTGAGTTCTCATTTATTTATTGGCATTTTCCCAGAATACTGATGTTTTCTTGTAGTTTCTAACATTTGGCCTTCTTGTCCAGGTATAAACATTGGGAACATGGACAAACAACTATCTAAACACTGTTATGAACCTGTAAAGCTCGGGAACATTGTCTCTCACCTATGTTTTAGAGTTTAATGATACATCTCAGTGAAGTGTAAAGCTTTCCGAAGTGGCTAAATGTGTTTATTTCTCTAATTCAAGTGCATTCTGCCGTGTTTTACACACATTCACCATTCTAGTCTCCTTAAAGGAAACAACATAAGATTCATACACTGTTTAATGTCCTCTAAACTCATATTAAGTTATTCCTGGATCTAAGATACGTTTTACACAGGAACAACTCAGTTAGACAAGTGTTTTACACATGTTCTATGTGAGTTCTCATCTATTTCTTGTCATTTTCCCAGAATTACTGATGTTTTCTTGTAGTTTCTAACATTAGGCCTTCTTGTCCACGTACAAACATTGGGAACCTGGACCAACCACTACCTAAACACTGTTAGGAACCTGAAAACCTTGGGAACATTGTCTCTCAACTATATTTTAGAGTTTAATGATACATCTCAGTGAAGTGTAAGGCATTCCAAAGCTGCTAAATGTGTTTATTTCTCTATTTCAAGTGTATTCTGCCTTGCATTTCACACATTTACCATTCTAGGCTTCTTTAAGTAAACGACATAGGATTCATACACTGTTTAATGTCCTCTAAACTCAAATTAAGGAATTCCTGGATCTAAGATACATTTTCTACAGGGACAACTGAGTTGGACAAGTGTTTTACACATGTTCTATGTGAGTTCTCATCTATTTATTGTCATTTTCCCAGAATTACTGATGTTTTCTTGTAGTTTCTAACATTTGTCCTTCTTGTCCAGGTATAAACATTGGGAACATGGACAAACAGCTATCTAAACACTGTTATGAACCTGTAGAGCTCGGGAACATTGTCTCTCACCTATGTTTTAGAGTTTAGTGATACATCTCAGTGAAGTGTAAGGCTTTCCGAAGCGGCTAAATGTATATATTTCTCTATTTCAAGTGCATTCTGCCGTATATTTCACACATTCACCATTCTAGTCTCCTTAAAGGAAACAACATAGGATTCATACACTGTTTAAAGTCCTCTAAACTCAAATTAAGGAATTCCTGGATTTAAGATACATTTTGTACAGGAACAACTCAGTTGGACAAGTGTTTTACACATGTTCTATGTGAGTTCTCATCTATTTATTGGCATTTTCCCAGAATACTGATGTTTTCTTGTAGTTTCTAACATTTGACCTTCTTGTCCAGGTATAAACATTGGGAACATGGACAAACAACTATCTAAACACTGTTATGAACCTGTAAAGCTCGGGAACATTGTCTCTCAGCTATGTTTTAGAGTTTAATGATACATCTCAGTGAAGTGTAAGGCTTTCCGAAGTGGCTAAATGTGTTATTTCTCTATTTCAAGTGCATTCTGCCGTATATTTCACACATTCACCATTCTAGTCTCCTTAAAGGAAACAACATAGGATTCATACACTGTTTAATGTCCTCTAAACTCAAATTAAGGTATTCCTGGATCTCAGATACGTTTTCTACAGGAACAACTCAGTTGGACAAGTGTTTTACACATGTTCTATGTGAGTTGTCATCTATTTATTGTCATTTTCCCAGAATTACTGATGTTTTCTTGTATTTTCTAACATTAGGCCTTCTTGTCCAGGTATAAAAATTGGGAACCTGGACCAACCACTACCTAAACACTGTTAGGAACCTGAAAACCTCGGGAACATTGTCTCTCAACTATGTTTTAGAGTTTAATGATACATCTCAGTGAAGTGTAAGGCTTTCCGAAGTGGCTAAATGTGTTTATTTCTCTATTTCAAGTGCATTCTGCCGTGTATTTCACACATTCACCATTCTAGTCTCCTTAAAGGAAACAACATAGGATTCATACACTGTTTAATGTCCTCTAAAGTCAAATAAGTTATTCCTGGATCTAAGATCCATTTTCTACAGGTACAACTCAGTTGGACAAGTGTTTTACACATGTTCTATGTGAGTTCTCATCTATTTATTGTCATTTTCCCAGAATTACTGATGTTTTCTTGTAGTTTCTAACATTAGGCCTACTTGTCCAGGTATAAACATTGGGAACCTGGACCAAACACTACCTAAACACTGTTAGGAACCTGAAAACCTCGGGAACATTATCTCAACTATGTTTTAGAGTTTAATGATACATCTCAGTGAAGTGTAAGGCTTTCCAAAGCTGCTAAATGTGTTTATTTCTCTATTTCAAGTGTATTCTGCCTTGCATTTCACACGTTTACCATTCTAGGCTTCTTTAAGTAAACAACATAGGATTCATACACTGTTTAATGTCCTCTAAACTCAAATTAAGGAATTCCTGGATCTAAGATACGTTTTCTACAGGAACAACTCAGTTGGATAAGTGTTTTACACATGTTCTATGTGAGTTCTCATCTATTTATTGTCATTTTCAAGGAATTACTGATGTTTTCGTGTAGTTTCTAACATTTGGCCTTCTTATCCAGGTATAAACATTGGGAACATGGTCAAACAACTATCTAAACACTGTTATGAACCTGTACAGCTCGGGAACATTGTCTCTCAACTATGTTTTAGAGTTTAATAATACATCTCAGTGAAGTGTAAGGCTTTCCGAAGTGGCTAAATGTGTTTATTTCTCTACTTCAAGTACATTCTGCCGTGTATTTCACACATTCACCATTCTAGTCTCCTTAAAGGAAACAACATAGGATTCATACACTGTTTAATGTACTCTAAACTCAAATTAAGTTATTCCTGGATCTAAGATCCGTTTTCTACAGGAACAACTCAGTTGGACAAGTGTTTTATACATGTTCTATGTGAGTTCTCATCTATTTATTGTCATTTTCCCAGAATTACTGATGTTTTCTTGTAGTTTCTAACATTTGGCCTTCTTGTCCAGGTATAAAAATTGGGAACCTGGACAAACCACAACCTAAACACTGTTAGGAACCTGAAAACCTCGGGAACATTGTCTCTCAACTATGTTTTAGAGTTTAATGATACATCTCAGTGAAGTGTAAGGCTTTCCAAAGCTGCTAAATGTGTTTATTTCTCTATTTCAAGTGTATTCTGCCTTGCATTTCACACGTTTACCATTCTAGGCTTCTTTAAGTAAACAACATAGGATTCATACACTGTTTAATGTCCTCTAAACACAAATTAAGGAATTCCTGGATCTAAGATACGTTTAATACAGGAACAACTCAGTTGGACAAGTGTTTTACACATGTTCTATGTGAGTTCTCATCTATTTATTGTAATTTTCCCAGAATTACTGATGTTTTCTTGTAGTTTCTAACATTAGGCCTTCTTGTCCAGGTATAAAAATTGGGAACCTGGACCAACCACTACCTAAACACTGTTAGGAACCTGAAAACCTCGGGAACATTGTCTCTCAACTATGTTTTAGAGTTTAATGATACATCTCAGTGAAGTGTAAGGCTTTCCAAAGCTGCTAAATGTGTTTATTTCTCTATTTCAAGTGTATTCTGCCTTGCATTTCACACATTTACCATTCTAGGCTTCTTTAAGTAAACAACATAGGATTCATACACTGTTTAATGTCCTCTAAACTCAAATTAAGGAATTCCTGGATCTAAAATACGTTTTCTAAAGGAACATCTCAGTTGGACAAGTGTTTTACACATGTTCTATGTGAGTTCTCATCTATTTATTGTCATTTTCCCCGAATTACTGATGTTTTCTTTTAATTTCTAACATCTGGCCTTCTTGTCCAGGTATAAACTTTGGGAACATGGACAAACAACTATCTAAACACTGTTATGAACCTCTAAAGCTCGGGAACATTGTCTCTCACCTATGTTTTAGAGTTTAATGATACATCTCAGTGAAGTGTAAGGCCTTCCGAAGTGGCTAAATGTGTTTATTTCTCTATTTCAAGTGCATTCTGCCGTGTATTTCACACATTCACCATTCTAGTCTCCTTAAAGGAAACAACATAGGATTCATACACTGTTTAAAGTCCTCTAAACTCAAATTAAGTTATTCCTGGATCTAAGATCCGTTTTCTACAGGAACAACTCAGTTGGACAAGTGTTTTACACATGTTCTATGTGAGTTCTCATCTACTTATTGTCATTTTCCCAGAATTACTGATGTTTTCTTGTAGTTTCTAAGATTAGACCTTCTTGTCCAGGTATAAAAATTGGGAACCTGGACCAACCACTACCTAAACACTGTTAGGAACCTGAAAACCTCGGGAACATTGTCTCTCAACTATGTTTTAGAGTTTAATGATACATCTCAGTGAAGTGTAAGGCTTTCCAAAGCTGCTAAATGTGTTTATTTCTCTATTTCAAGTGTATTCTGCCTTGCATTTCACACGTATACCATTCTAGGCTTCTTTAAGTAAACAACATAGGATTCATACACTGTTTAATGTCCTCTTAACTCAAATTAAGGAATTCCTGGATCTAAGATACGTTTTCTACAGGAACAACTCAGTTGGATAAGTGTTTTACACATGTTCTATGTGAGTTCTCATCTATTTATTGTCATTTTCAAGGAATTACTGATGTTTTCTTGTATTTTCTAACATTTGGCCTTCTTATCCAGGTATAAACATTGGGAACATGGTCAAACAACTATCTAAACACTGTTATAAACCTGTAAAGCTCGGGAACATTGTCTCTCACCTATGTTTTAGAGTTTAATGATACACCTCAGTGAAGTGTAAGGCTTTCCGAAGTGGCTAAATGTGTTTATTTCTCTACTTCAAGTACATTCTGCCGTGTATTTCACACATTCACCATTCTAGTCTCCTTAAAGGAAACAACATAGGATTCATACACTGTTTAATGTCCTCTAAACTCAAATTAAGTTATTCCTGGATCTAAGATCCGTTTTCTACAGGAACAACTCAGTTGGACAAGTGTTTTACACATGTTCTATGTGAGTTCTCATCTACTTATTGACATTTTCCCAGAATTACTGATGTTTTCTTGTAATTTCTAACATTTGGCCTTCTTGTCCAGGTATAAAAATTGGGAACCTGGACAAACCACTACCTAAACACTGTTAGGAACCTGAAAACCTCGGGAACATTGTCTCTCAACTATGTTTTAGAGTTTAATGATACATCTCAGTGAAGTGTAAGGCTTTCCAAAGCTGCTAAATGTGTTTATTTCTCTATTTCAAGTGTATTCTGCCTTGCAATTCACACGTTTACCATTCTAGGCTTCTTTTAGTAAACAACATAGGATTCATACACTGTTTAATGTCCTCTAAACTCAAATTAAGTTATTCCTGGATCTAAGATCCGTTTTCTACAGGAACAACTCAGTTGGACAAGTGTTTTACACATGTTCTTTGTGAGTTCTCATTACTTATTGTCATTTTCCCAGAATTACTGATGTTTTCTTGTAGTTTCTAAGATTAGGCCTTCTTGTCCAGGTATCAAAATTGGGAACCTGGACCAACCACTACCTAAACACTGTTAGGAACCTGAAAACCTCGGGAACATTGTCTCTCAACTATGTTTTAGAGTTTAATGATACATCTCAGTGAAGTGTAAGGCTTTCCAAAGCTGCTAAATGTGTTTATTTCTCTATTTCAAGTGTATTCTGCCTTGCATTTCACACGTTTACCATTCTAGGCTTCTTTAAGTAAACAACATAGGATTCATACACTGTTTAATGTCCTCTAAACTCAAAATAAGGAATTCCTGGATCTAAGATACGTTTTCTACAGGAACAACTCAGTTGGATAAGTGTTTTACACATGTTCTATGTGAGTTCTCATCTATTTATTGTCATTTTCAAGGAATTACTGATGTTTTCTTGTAGTTTGTAACATTTGGCCTTCTTATCCAGGTATAAACATTGGGAACATGGTCAAACAACTATCTAAACACTGTTATGAACCTGTAAAGCTCGGGAACATTGTCTCTCACCTATGTTTTAGAGTTTAATGATACATCTCAGTGAAGTGTAAGGCTTTCCGAAGTGGCTAAATGTGTTTATTTCTCTATTTCAAGTGCATTCTGCCGTGTATTTCACACATTCACCATTCTAGTCTCCTTAAAGGAAACAACATAGGATTCATACACTGTTTAATGTCCTCTAAACTCAAATTAAGTTATTCCTGGATCTAAGATCCGTTTTCTACAGGAACAACTCAGTTGGACAAGTGTTTTACACATGTTCTATGTGAGTTCTCATCTATTTATTGTCATTTTCCCAGAATTACTGATATTTTCTTGTAATTTCTAACATTTGGCCTTCTTGTCTAGGTATAAAAATTGGGAACCTGGACAAACCACTACCTAAACACTGTTAGGAACCTGAAAACCTCGGGAACATTGTCTCTCAACTATGTTTTAGAGTTTAATGATACATCTCAGTGAAGTGTAAGGCTTTCCAAAGCTGCTAAATGTGTTTATTTCTCAATTTCAAGTGCATTCTGCCGTGTATTTCACACATTCACCATTCTAGTCTCCTTAAAGGAAACAACATAGGATTCATACACTGTTTAATGTCCTCTAAACTCAAATTAAGTTATTCCTGGATCTAAGATACGTTTTCTACAGGAACAACTCAGTTGGACAAGTGTTTTACACACGTTCTACGTGAGTTCTCATCTATTTATTGTCATTTTCCCAGAATTACTGATGTTTTCTTGTAGTTTCTAACATTTGGCCTTCTTGTCCAGGTATAAAAATTGGGAACCTGGACAAACCACTACCTAAACACTGTTAGGAACCTGAAAACCTCGGGAACATTGTCTCTCAACTATGTTTTAGAGTTTAATGATACATCTCAGTGAAGTGTAAGGCTTTCCAAAGCTGCTAAATGTGTTTATTTCTCTATTTCAACTGTATTCTGCCTTGCATTTCACACGTTTACCATTCTAGGCTTCTTTAAGTAAACAACATAGGATTCATACACTGTTTAATGTCCTCTAAACTCAAATTAAGTTATTCCTGGATCTAAGATCTGTTTTCTATAGGAACAACTCAGTTGGACAAGTGTTTTACACATGTTCTATGTGAGTTCTCATCTATTTATTGTCATTTTCCCAGAATTACTGATGTTTTCTTGTAGTTTCTAACATTTGGCCTTCTTGTCCAGGTATAAACTTTGGGAACATGGACAAACAACTATCTAAACACTGTTATGAACCTGTAAAGCTCGGGAACATTGTCTCTCAACTATGTTTTAGAGTTTAATGATACATCTCAGTGAAGTGTAAGGCTTTCCGAAGTGGCTAAATGTGTTTATTTCTCAATTTCAAGTGCATTCTGCCGTGTATTTCACACATTCACCATTCTAGTCTCCTTAAAGGAAACAACATAGGATTCATACACTGTTTAATGTCCTCTAAACTCAAATTAAGTTATTCCTGGATCTAAGATCCGTTTTCTACAGGAACAACTCAGTTGGACAAGTGTTTTACACATGTTCTATGTGAGTTCTCATCTACTTATTGTCATTTTCCCAGAATTACTGATGTTTTCTTGTAGTTTCTAAGATTAGACCTTCTTGTCCAGGTATAAAAATTGGGAACCTGGACCAACCACTACCTAAACACTGTTAGGAACCTGAAAACCTCGGGAACATTGTCTCTCAACTATGTTTTAGAGTTTAATGATACATCTCAGTGAAGTGTAAGGCTTTCCAAAGCTGCTAAATGTGTTTATTTCTCTATTTCAAGTATATTCTGTCTTGCATTTCACACGTATACCATTCTAGGCTTCTTTAAGTAAACAACATAGGATTCATACACTGTTTAATGTCCTCTAAACTCAAATTAAGGAATTCCTGGATCTAAGATACGTTTTCTACAGGAACAACTCAGTTGGATAAGTGTTTTACACATGTTCTATGTGAGTTCTCATCTATTTATTGTCATTTTCAAGGAATTACTGATGTTTTCTTGTATTTTCTAACATTTGGCCTTCTTATCCAGGTATAAACATTGGGAACATGGTCAAACAACTATCTAAACACTGTTATAAACCTGTAAAGCTCGGGAACATTGTCTCTCACCTATGTTTTAGAGTTTAATGATACACCTCAGTGAAGTGTAAGGCTTTCCGAAGTGGCTAAATGTGTTTATTTCTCTACTTCAAGTACATTCTGCCGTGTATTTCACACATTCACCATTCTAGTCTCCTAAAAGGAAACAACATAGGATTCATACACTGTTTAATGTCCTCTAAACTCAAATTAAGTTATTCCTGGATCTAAGATCCATTTTCTACAGGAACAACTCAGTTGGACAAGTGTTTTACACATGTTCTATGTGAGTTCTCATCTACTTATTGACATTTTCCCAGAATTACTGATGTTTTCTTGTAATTTCTAACATTTGGCCTTCTTGTCCAGGTATAAAAATTGGGAACCTGGACAAACCACTACCTAAACACTGTTAGGAACCTGAAAACCTTGGGAACATTGTCTCTCAACTATGTTTTAGAGTTTAATGATACATCTCAGTGAAGTGTAAGGCTTTCCAAAGCTGCTAAATGTGTTTATTTCTCTATTTCAAGTGTATTCTGCCTTGCAATTCACACGTTTACCATTCTAGGCTTCTTTTAGTAAACAACATAGGATTCATACACTGTTTAATGTCCTCTAAACTCAAATTAAGTTATTCCTGGATCTAAGATCCGTTTTCTACAGGAACAACTCAGTTGGACAAGTGTTTTACACATGTTCTTTGTGAGTTCTCATTACTTATTGTCATTTTCCAAGAATTACTGATGTTTTCTTGTAGTTTCTAAGATTAGGCCTTCTTGTCCAGGTATAAAAATTGGGAACCTGGACCAACCACTACCTAAACACTGTTAGGAACCTGAAAACCTCGGGAACATTGTCTCTCAACTATGTTTTAGAGTTTAATGATACATCTCAGTGAAGTGTAAGGCTTTCCAAAGCTGCTAAATGTGTTTATTTCTCTATTTCAAGTGTATTCTGCCTTGCATTTCACACGTTTACCATTCTAGGCTTCTTTAAGTAAACAACATAGGATTCATACACTGTTTAATGTCCTCTAAACTCAAAATAAGGAATTCCTGGATCTAAGATACGTTTTCTACAGGAACAACTCAGTTGGATAAGTGTTTTACACATGTTCTATGTGAGTTCTCATCTATTTATTGTCATTTTCAAGGAATTACTGATGTTTTCTTGTAGTTTGTAACATTTGGCCTTCTTATCCAGGTATAAACATTGGGAACATGGTCAAACAACTATCTAAAAACTGTTATGAACCTGTAAAGCTCGGGAACATTGTCTCTCACCTATGTTTTAGAGTTTAATGATACATCTCAGTGAAGTGTAAGGCTTTCCGAAGTGGCTAAATGTGTTTATTTCTCTATTTCAAGTGCATTCTGCCGTGTATTTCACACATTCACCATTCTAGTCTCCTTAAAGGAAACAACATAGGATTCATACACTGTTTAATGTCCTCTAAACTCAAATTAAGTTATTCCTGGATCTAAGATCCGTTTTCTACAGGAACAACTCAGTTGGACAAGTGTTTTACACATGTTCTATGTGAGTTCTCATCTATTTATTGTCATTTTCCCAGAATTACTGATATTTTCTTGTAATTTCTAACATTTGGCCTTCTCGTCTAGGTATAAAAATTGGGAACCTGGACAAACCACTACCTAAACACTGTTAGGAACCTGAAAACCTCGGGAACATTGTCTCTCAACTATGTTTTAGAGTTTAATGATACATCTCAGTGAAGTGTAAGGCTTTCCAAAGCTGCTAAATGTGTTTATTTCTCAATTTCAAGTGCATTCTGCCGTGTATTTCACACATTCACCATTCTAGTCTCCTTAAAGGAAACAACATAGGATTCATACACTGTTTAATGTCCTCTAAACTCAAATTGAGTTATTCCTGGATCTAAGATACGTTTTCTACAGGAACAACTCAGTTGGACAAGTGTTTTACACACGTTCTACGTGAGTTCTCATCTATTTATTGTCATTTTCCCAGAATTACTGATGTTTTCTTGTAGTTTCTAACATTTGGCCTTCTTGTCCAGGTATAAAAATTGGGAACCTGGACAAACCACTACCTAAACACTGTTAGGAACCTGAAAACCTCGGGAACATTGTCTCTCAACTATGTTTTAGAGTTTAATGATACATCTCAGTGAAGTGTAAGGCTTTCCAAAGCTGCTAAATGTGTTTATTTCTCTATTTCAAGTGTATTCTGCCTTGCATTTCACACGTTTACCATTCTAGGCTTCTTTAAGTAAACAACATAGGATTCATACACTGTTTAAGGTCCTCTAAACTCAAATTAAGTTATTCCTGGATCTAAGATCTGTTTTCTATAGGAACAACTCAGTTGGACAAGTGTTTTACACATGTTCTATGTGAGTTCTCATCTATTTATTGTCATTTTCCCAGAATTACTGATGTTTTCTTGTAGTTTCTAACATTTGGCCTTCTTGTCCAGGTATAAACTTTGGGAACATGGACAAACAACTATCTAAACACTGTTATGAACCTGTAAAGCTCGGGAACATTGTCTCTCAACTATGTTTTAGAGTTTAATGATACATCTCAGTGAAGTGTAAGGCTTTCCGAAGTGGCTAAATGTGTTTATTTCTCAATTTCAAGTGCATTCTGCCGTGTATTTCACACATTCACCATTCTAGTCTCCTTAAAGGAAACAACATAGGATTCATACACTGTTTAATGTCCTCTAAACTCAAATTAAGTTATTCCTGGATCTAAGATCCGTTTTCTACAGGAACAACTCAGTTGGACAAGTGTTTTACACATGTTCTATGTGAGTTCTCATCTACTTATTGTCATTTTCCCAGAATTACTGATGTTTTCTTGTAGTTTCTAAGATTAGGCCTTCTTGTCCAGGTATAAAAATTGGGAACCTGGACCAACCAATACCTAAACACTGTTAGGAACCTGAAAACCTCGGGAACATTGTCTCTCAACTATGTTTTAGAGTTTAATGATACATCTCAGTGAAGTGTAAGGCTTTCCAAAGCTGCTAAATGTGTTTATTTCTCTATTTCAAGTGTATTCTGCCTTGCATTTCACACGTTTACCATTCTAGGCTTCTTTAAGTAAACAACATAGGATTCATACACTGTTTAATGTCCTCTAAACTCAAATTAAGGAATTCCTGGATCTAAGATACCTTTTCTACAGGAACAACTCAGTTGGATAAGTGTTTTACACATGTTCTATGTGAGTTCTCATCTATTTATTGTCATTTTCAAGGAATTACTGATGTTTTCTTGTAGTTTCTAACATTTGGCCTTCTTGTCCAGGTATAAACATTGGGAACATGGTCAAACAACTATCTAAACACTGTTATGAACCTGTAAAGCTCGGGAACATTGTCTCTCAACTATGTTTTAGAGTTTAATGATACATCTCAGTGAAGTGTAAGGCTTTCCGAAATGGCTAAATGTGTTTATTTCTCTATTTCAAGTGCATTCTGCCGTGTATTTCACACATTCACCATTCTAGTCTCCTTAAAGGGAACAACATAGGATTCATACACTGTTTAATGTCCTCTAAACTCAAATTAAGGAATTCCTGGATCTAAGATACATTTTCTACAGGGACAACTCAGTTGGACAAGTGTTTCACACATGTTCTATGTGTGTTCTCATCTACTTATTGTCATTTTCCCAGAATTACTGATGTTTTCTTGTAGTTTCTAACATTAGGCCTTCTTGTCCAGGTATAAAAATTGGGAACCTGGACCAACCACTACCTAAACACTGTTAGGAACCTGAAAACCTCGGGAACATTGTCTCTCAACTATGTTTTAGAGTTTAATACATCTCAGTGAAGTGTAAGGCTTTCCAAAGCTGCTAAATGTGTTTATTTCTCTATTTCAAGTGTATTCTGCCTTGCATTTCACACGTTTACCATTCTAGGCTTCTTTAAGTAAACAACATAGGATTCATACACTGTTTAATGTCCTCTAAACACAAATTAAGGAATTCCTGGATCTAAGATACGTTTTCTACAGGAACAACTCAGTTGGACAAGTGTTTTACACGTGTTCTATGTGAGTTCTCATCTATTTATTGTCATTTTCCCAGAATTACTGATGTTTTCTTGTAGTTTCTAACATTTGGCCTTCTTGTCCAGGTATAAACATTGGGAACATGGTCAAACAACTATCTAAACACTGTTATGAACCTGTAAAGCTCGGGAACATTGTCTCTCACCTATGTATTAGAGTTTAATGATACATCTCAGTGAAGTGTAAGGCTTTCCGAAGTGGCTAAATGTGTTTATTTCTCTATTTCAAGTGCATTCTGCCGTGTATTTCACACATTCACCATTCTAGTCTCCTTAAAGGAAACAACATAGGATTCATACACTGTTTAATGTCCTCTAAACTCAAATTAAGTTATTCCTGGATCTAAGATCCGTTTTCTACAGGAACAACTCAGTTGGACAAGTGTTTTACACATGTTCTATGTGAGTTCTCATCTACTTATTGTCATTTTCCCAGAATTACTGATGTTTTCTTGTAGTTTCTAAGATTAGGCCTTCTTGTCCAGGTATAAAAATTGGGAACCTGGACCAACCACTACCTAAACACTGTTAGGAACCTGAAAACCTCGGGAACATTGTCTCTCAACTATGTTTTAGAGTTTAATGATACATCTCAGTGAAGTGTAAGGCTTTCCAAAGCTGCTAAATGTGTTTATTTCTCTATTTCAAGTGTATTCTGCCTTGCATTTCACACGTTTACCATTCTAGGCTTCTTTAAGTAAACAACATAGGATTCATACACTGTTTAATGTCCTCTAAACTCAAATTAAGGAATTCTTGGATCTAAGATACGTTTTCTACAGGAACAACTCAGTTGGATAAGTGTTTTACACATGTTCTATGTGAGTTCTCATCTATTTATTGTCATTTTCCCAGAATTACTGATGTTTTCTTGTAGTTTCTAACATTTGGCCTTCTTATCCAGGTATAAACATTGGGAACATGGTCAAACAACTATCTAAACACTGTTATGAACCTGTAAAGCTCGGGAACATTGTCTCTCACCTATGTTTTAGAGTTTAATGATACATCTCAGTGAAGTGTAAGGCTTTCCGAAGTGGCTAAATGTGTTTATTTCTCTATTTCAAGTGTATTCTGCCTAGCATTTCACACGTTTACCATTCTTGGCTTCTTTAAGTAAACAACATAGGATTCATACACTGTTTAATGTCCTCTAAACTCAAATTAAGTTATTCCTGGATCTAAGATCCGTTTTCTACAGGAACAACTCAGTTGGACAAGTGTTTTACACATGTTCTATGTGAGTTCTCATCTACTTATTGTCATTTTCCCAGAATTACTGATGTTTTCTTGTAGTTTCTAAGATTAGGCCTTCTTGTCCAGGTATAAAAATTGGGAACCTGGACCAACCACTACCTAAACACTGTTAGGAACCTGAAAACCTCGGGAACATTGTCTCTCAACTATGTTTTAGAGTTTAATGATACATCTCAGTGAAGTGTAAGGCTTTCCAAAGCTGCTAAATGTGTTTATTTCTCTATTTCAAGTGTATTCTGCCTTGCATTTCACACGTTTACCATTCTAGGCTTCTTTAAGTAAACAACAGAGGATTCATACACTGTTTAATGTCCTCTAAACTCAAATTAAGGAATTCCTGGATCTAAGATACGTTTTCTACAGGAACAACTCAGTTGGATAAGTGTTTTACACATGTTCTATGTGAGTTCTCATCTATTTATTGTCATTTTCAAGGAATTACTGATGTTTTCTTGTAGTTTCTAACATTTGGCCTTCTTATCCAGGTATAAACATTGGGAACATGGTCAAACAACTATCTAAACACTGTTATGAACCTGTAAAGCTCGGGAACATTGTCTCTCACCTATGTTTTAGAGTTTAATGATACATCTCATTGAAGTGTAAGGCTTTCCGAAGTGGCTAAATGTGTTTATTTCTCTATTTCAAGTGCATTCTGACGTGTATTTCACACATTCACCATTCTAGTCTCCTTAAATTAAACAACATAGGATTCATACACTGTTTAATGTCCTCTAAACTCAAATTAAGTTATTCCTGGATCTAAGATCCGTTTTCTACAGGAACAACACAGTTGGACAAGTGTTTTACACATGTTCTATGTGAGTTCTCATCTATTTATTGTCATTTTCCCAGAATTACTGATATTTTCTTGTAATTTCTAACATTTGGCCTTCTTGTCCAGGTATAAAAATTGGGAACCTGGACAAACCACTACCTAAACACTGTTAGGAACCTGAAAACCTCGGGAACATTGTCTCTCAACTATGTTTTAGAGTTTAATGATACATCTCAGTGAAGTGTAAGGCTTTCCAAAGCTGCTAAATGTGTTTATTTCTCTATTTCAAGTGTATTCTGCCTTGCAATTCACACGTTTACCATTCTAGGCTTCTTTAAGTAAACAACATAGGATTCATACACTGTTTAATGTCCTCTAAACTCAAATTAAGGAATTCCTGGATCTAAGATACGTTTTCTACAGGAACAACTCAGTTGGACAAGTGTTTTACACATGTTCTATGTGAGTTCTCATCTACTTATTGTCATTTTCCCAGAATTACTGATGTTTTCTTGTAGTTTCTAACATTAGGCCTTCTTGTCCAGGTATAAAAATTGGGAACCTGGACCAACCACTACCTAAACACTGTTAGGAACCTGAAAACCTTGGGAACATTGTCTCTCAACTATGTTTTAGAGTTTAATGATACATCTCAGTGAAGTGTAAGGCTTTCCAAAGCTCCTAAATGTGTTTATTTCTCTATTTCAAGTGTATTCAGCCTTGCATTTCACACATTTACCATTCTAGGCTTCTTTAAGTAAACAACATAGGATTCATACACTGTTTAATGTCCTCTAAACACAAATTAAGGAATTCCTGGATCTAAGATACCTTTTCTACAGGAACAACTCAGTTGGATAAGTGTTTTACACATGTTCTATGTGAGTTCTCATCTATTTATTGTCATTTTCAAGGAATTACTGATGTTTTCTTGTAGTTTCTAACATTTGGCCTTCTTGTCCAGGTATAAACATTGGGAACATGGTCAAACAACTATCTAAACACTGTTATGAACCTGTAAAGCTCGGGAACATTGTCTCTCAACTATGTTTTAGAGTTTAATGATACATCTCAGTGAAGTGTAAGGCTTTCCGAAATGGCTAAATGTGTTTATTTCTCTATTTCAAGTGCATTCTGCCGTGTATTTCACACATTCACCATTCTAGTCTCCTTAAAGGGAACAACATAGGATTCATACACTGTTTAATGTACTCTAAACTCAAATTAAGTTATTCCTGGATCTAAGATCCGTTTTCTAAAGGAACAACTCAGTTGGACAAGTGTTTTACACATGTTCTATGTGTGTTCTCATCTACTTATTGTCATTTTCCCAGAATTACTGATGTTTTCTTGTAGTTTCTAACATTAGGCCTTCTTGTCCAGGTATAAAAATTGGGAACCTGGACCAACCACTACCTAAACACTGTTAGGAACCTGAAAACCTCGGGAACATTGTCTCTCAACTATGTTTTAGAGTTTAATACATCTCAGTGAAGTGTAAGGCTTTCCAAAGCTGCTAAATGTGTTTATTTCTCTATTTCAAGTGTATTCTGCCTTGCATTTCACACGTTTACCATTCTAGGCTTCTTTAAGTAAACAACATAGGATTCATACACTGTTTAATGTCCTCTAAACACAAATTAAGGAATTCCTGGATCTAAGATACGTTTTCTACAGGAACAACTCAGTTGGACAAGTGTTTTACACGTGTTCTATGTGAGTTCTCATCTATTTATTGTCATTTTCCCAGAATTACTGATGTTTTCTTGTAGTATCTAACATTTGGCCTTCTTGTCCAGGTATAAACATTGGGAACATGGTCAAACAACTATCTAAACACTGTTATGAACCTGTAAAGCTCGGGAACATTGTCTCTCACCTATGTATTAGAGTTTAATGATACATCTCAGTGAAGTGTAAGGCTTTCCGAAGTGGCTAAATGTGTTTATTTCTCTATTTCAAGTGCATTCTGCCGTGTATTTCACACATTCACCATTCTAGTCTCCTTAAAGGAAACAACATAGGATTCATACACTGTTTAATGTCCTCTAAACTCAAATTAAGTTATTCCTGGATCTAAGATCCGTTTTCTACAGGAACAACTCAGTTGGACAAGTGTTTTACACATGTTCTATGTGAGTTCTCATCTACTTATTGTCATTTTCCCAGAATTACTGATGTTTTCTTGTAGTTTCTAAGATTAGGCCTTCTTGTCCAGGTATAAAAATTGGGAACCTGGACCAACCACTACCTAAACACTGTTAGGAACCTGAAAACCTCGGGAACATTGTCTCTCAACTATGTTTTAGAGTTTAATGATACATCTCAGTGAAGTGTAAGGCTTTCCAAAGCTGCTAAATGTGTTTATTTCTCTATTTCAAGTGTATTCTGCCTTGCATTTCACACGTTTACCATTCTAGGCTTCTTTAAGTAAACAACATAGGATTCATACACTGTTTAATGTCCTCTAAACTCAAATTAAGGAATTCTTGGATCTAAGATACGTTTTCTACAGGAACAACTCAGTTGGATAAGTGTTTTACACATGTTCTATGTGAGTTCTCATCTATTTATTGTCATTTTCCCAGAATTACTGATGTTTTCTTGTAGTTTCTAACATTTGGCCTTCTTATCCAGGTATAAACATTGGGAACATGGTCAAACAACTATCTAAACACTGTTATGAACCTGTAAAGCTCGGGAACATTGTCTCTCACCTATGTTTTAGAGTTTAATGATACATCTCAGTGAAGTGTAAGGCTTTCCGAAGTGGCTAAATGTGTTTATTTCTCTATTTCAAGTGCATTCTGCCGTGTATTTCACACATTCACCATTCTAGTCTCCTTAAAGGAAACAACATAGGATTCATACACTGTTTAATGTCCTCTAAACTCAAATTAAGTTATTCCTGGATCTAAGATCCGTTTTCTACAGGAACAACTCAGTTGGACAAGTGTTTTACACATGTTCTATGTGAGTTCTCATCTATTTATTGTCATTTTCCCAGAATTACTGATATTTTCTTGTAATTTCTAACATTTGGCCTTCTTGTCCAGGTATAAAAATTGGGAACCTGGACAAACCACTACCTAAACACTGTTAGGAACCTGAAAACCTCGGGAACATTGTCTCTCAATTATGTTTTAGAGTTTAATGATACATCTCAGTGAAGTGTAAGGCTTTCCAAAGCTCCTAAATGTGTTTATTTCTCTATTTCAAGTGTATTCTGCCTTGTATTTCACACATTTACCTTTCTAGGCTTCTTTAAGTAAACAACATAGGATTCATACACTGTTTAATGTCCTCTAAACACAAATTAAGGAATTCCTGGATCTAAGATACCTTTTCTACAGGAACAACTCAGTTGGATAAGTGTTTTACACATGTTCTATGTGAGTTCTCATCTATTTATTGTCATTTTCAAGGAATTACTGATGTTTTCTTGTAGTTTCTAACATTTGGCCTTCTTGTCCAGGTATAAACATTGGGAACATGGTCAAACAACTATCTAAACACTGTTATGAACTTGTAAAGCTCGGGAACATTGTCTCTCAACTATGTTTTAGAGTTTAATGATACATCTCAGTGAAGTGTAAGGCTTTCCGAAATGGCTAAATGTGTTTATTTCTCTATTTCAAGTGCATTCTGCCGTGTATTTCACACATTCACCATTCTAGTCTCCTTAAAGGAAACAACATAGAATTCATACACTGTTTAATGTACTCTAAACTCAAATTAAGTTATTCCTGGATCTAAGATCCGTTTTCTAAAGGAACAACTCACTTGGACAAGTGTTTTACACATGTTCTATGTGTGTTCTCATCTACTTATTGTCATTTTCCCAGAATTACTGATGTTTTCTTGTAGTTTCTAACATTAGGCCTTCTTGTCCAGGTATAAAAATTGGGAACCTGGACCAACCACTACCTAAACACTGTTAGGAACCTGAAAAACCTCGGGAACATTGTCTCTCAACTATGTTTTAGAGTTTAATACATCTCAGTGAAGTGTAAGGCTTTCCAAAGCTGCTAAATGTGTTTATTTCTCTATTTCAAGTGTATTCTGCCTTGCATTTCACACGTTTACCATTCTAGGCTTCTTTAAGTAAACAACATAGGATTCATACACTGTTTAATGTCCTGTAAACACAAATTAAGGAATTCCTGGATCTAAGATACGTTTTCTACAGGAACAACTCAGTTGGACAAGTGTTTTACACGTGTTCTATGTGAGTTCTCATCTATTTATTGTCATTTTCCCAGAATTACTGATGTTTTCTTGTAGTTTCTAACATTTGGCTTTCTTGTCCAGGTATAAACATTTGGGAACATGGACAAACAACTATCTAAACACTGTTATGAACCTGTAAAGCTCGGGAACATTGTCTCTCACCTATGTATTAGAGTTTAATGATACATCTCAGTGAAGTGTAAGGCTTTCCGAAGTGGCTAAATGTGTTTATTTCTCTATTTCAAGTGCATTCTGCCGTGTATTTCACACATTCACCATTCTAGTCTCCTTAAAGGAAACAACATAGGATTCATACACTGTTTAATGGCCTCTAAACTCAAATTAAGTTATTCCTGGATCTAAGATCCGTTTTCTACAGGAACAACTCAGTTGGACAAGTGTTTTACACATGTTCTTTGTGAGTTCTCATTACTTATTGTCATTTTCCAAGAATTACTGATGTTTTCTTGTAGTTTCTAAGATTAGGCCTTCTTGTCCAGGTATAAAAATTGGGAACCTGGACCAACCACTACCTAAACACTGTTAGGAACCTGAAAACCTCGGGAACATTGTCTCTCAACTATGTTTTAGAGTTTAATGATACATCTCAGTGAAGTGTAAGGCTTTCCGAAGTGGCTAAATGTGTTTATTTCTCTATTTCAAGTGCATTCTGCCGTGTATTTTCACACATTCACCATTCTAGTCTCCTTAAAGGAAACAACATAGGATTCATACACTGTTTAATGTCCTCTAAACTCAAATTAAGTTATTCCTGGATCTAAGATCCGTTTTCTACAGGAAACAACTCAGTTGGACAAGTGTTTTACACATGTTCTATGTGAGTTTCTCATCTATTTATTGTCATTTTCAAGGAATTACTGATGTTTTCTTGTAGTTTCTAACATTTGGCCTTCTTATCCAGGTATAAAACATTGGGAACATGGTCAAACAACTATCTAAACACTGTTATGAACCTGTAAAGCTCGGGAACATTGTCTCTCACCTATGTTTTTAGAGTTTAATGATACATCTCATTGAAGTGTAAGGCTTTCCGAAGTGGCTAAATGTGTTTATTTCTCTATTTCAAGTGCATTCTGCCGTGTATTTCACACATTCACCATTCTAGTCTCCTTAAATTAAACAACATAGGATTCATACACTGTTTAATGTCCTCTAAACTCAAATTAAGTTATTCCTGGATCTAAGATCCGTTTTCTACAGGAACAACTCAGTTGGACAAGTGTTTTACACATGTTCTATGTGAGTTCTCATCTATTTATTGTCATTTTCCCAGAATTACTGATATTTTCTTGTAATTTTCTAACATTTGGCCTTCTTGTCCCAGGTATAAAAATTGGGAACCTGGACAAACCACTACCTAAACACTGTTAGGAACCTGAAAACCTCGGGAACATTGTCTCTCAACTATGTTTTAGAGTTTAATGATACATCTCAGTGAAGTGTAAGGCTTTCCAAAGCTGCTAAATGTGTTTATTTTCTCTATTTCAAGTGTATTCTGCCTTGCAATTCACACGTTTACCATCTAGGCTTCTTTAAGTAAACAACATAGGATTCATACACTGTTTAATGTCCTCTAAACTCAAATTAAGGAATTCCTGGATCTAAGATACGTTTTCTACAGGAACAACTCAGTTGGACAAGTGTTTTACACATGTTCTATGTGAGTTCTCTTCTACTTATTGTCATTTTCCCAGAATTACTGATGTTTTCTTGTAGTTTCTAACATTAGGCCTTCTTGTCCAGGTATAAAAATTGGGAACCTGGACCAACCACTACCTAAACACTGTTAGGAACCTGAAAACCTTGGGAACATTGTCTCTCAACTATGTTTTAGAGTTTAATGATACATCTCAGTGAAGTGTAAGGCTTTCCAAAGCTCCTAAATGTGTTTATTTCTCTATTTCAAGTGTATTCAGCCTTGCATTTCACACATTTACCATTCTAGGCTTCTTTAAGTAAACAACATAGGATTCATACACTGTTTAATGTCCTCTAAACACAAATTAAGGAATTCCTGGATCTAAGATACCTTTTCTACAGGAACAACTCAGTTGGATAAGTGTTTTACACATGTTCTATGTGAGTTCTCATCTATTTATTGTCATTTTCAAGGAATTACTGATGTTTTCTTGTAGTTTCTAACATTTGGCCTTCTTGTCCAGGTATAAACATTGGGAACATGGTCAAACAACTATCTAAACACTGTTATGAACCTGTAAAGCTCGGGAACATTGTCTCTCAACTATGTTTTAGAGTTTAATGATACATCTCAGTGAAGTGTAAGGCTTTCCGAAATGGCTAAATGTGTTTATTTCTCTATTTCAAGTGCATTCTGCCGTGTATTTCACACATTCACCATTCTAGTCTCCTTAAAGGGAACAACATAGGATTCATACACTGTTTAATGTACTCTAAACTCAAATTAAGTTATTCCTGGATCTAAGATCCGTTTTCTAAAGGAACAACTCAGTTGGACAAGTGTTTTACACATGTTCTATGTGTATTCTCATCTACTTATTGTCATTTTCCCAGAATTACTGATGTTTTCTTGTAGTTTCTAACATTAGGCCTTCTTGTCCAGGTATAAAAATTGGGAACCTGGACCAACCACTACCTAAACACTGTTAGGAACCTGAAAACCTCGGGAACATTGTCTCTCAACTATGTTTTAGAGTTTAATACATCTCAGTGAAGTGTAAGGCTTTCCAAAGCTGCTAAATGTGTTTATTTTCTCTATTCAAGTGTATTCTGCCTTGCATTTCACACGTTTACCATTCTAGGCTTCTTTAAGTAAACAACATAGGATTCATACACTGTTTAATGTCCTCTAAACACAAATTAAGGAATTCCTGGATCTAAGATACGTTTTCTACAGGAACAACTCAGTTGGACAAGTGTTTACACGTGTTCTATGTGAGTTCTCATCTATTTATTGTCATTTTCCCAGAATTACTGATGTTTTCTTGTAGTTTCTAACATTTGGCCTTCTTGTCCAGGTATAAACATTGGGAACATGGTCAAACAACTATCTAAACACTGTTATGAACCTGTAAAGCTCGGGAACATTGTCTCTCACCTATGTATTAGAGTTTAATGATACATCTCAGTGAAGTGTAAGGCTTTCCGAAGTGGCTAAATGTGTTTATTTCTCTATTTCAAGTGCATTCTGCCGTGTATTTCACACATTCACCATTCTAGTCTCCTTAAAGGAAACAACATAGGATTCATACACTGTTTAATGTCCTCTAAACTCAAATTAAGTTATTCCTGGATCTAAGATCCGTTTTCCTACAGGAACAACTCAGTTGGACAAGTGTTTTACACATGTTCTATGTGAGTTCTCATCTACTTATTGTCATTTTCCCAGAATTACTGATGTTTTCTTGTAGTTTCTAAGATTAGGCCTTCTTGTCCAGGTATAAAAATTGGGAACCTGGACCAACCACTACCTAAACACTGTTAGGAACCTGAAAACCTCGGGAACATTGTCTCTCAACTATGTTTTAGAGTTTAATGATACATCTCAGTGAAGTGTAAGGCTTTCCAAAGCTGCTAAATGTGTTTATTTCTCTATTTCAAGTGTATTCTGCCTTGCATTTCACACGTTTACCATTCTAGGCTTCTTTAAGTAAACAACATAGGATTCATACACTGTTTAATGTCCTCTAAACTCAAATTAAGGAATTCTTGGATCTAAGATACGTTTTCTACAAGAACAACTCAGTTGGATAAGTGTTTTACACATGTTCTATGTGAGTTCTCATCTATTTATTGTCATTTTCCCAGAGTTACTGATGTTTTCTTGTAGTTTCTAACATTTGGCCTTCTTATCCAGGTATAAACATTGGGAACATGGTCAAACAACTATCTAAACACTGTTATGAACCTGTAAAGCTCGGGAACATTGTCTCTCACCTATGTTTTAGAGTTTAATGATACATCTCAGTGAAGTGTAAGGCTTTCCGAAGTGGCTAAATGTGTTTATTTCTCTATTTCAAGTGCATTCTGCCGTGTATTTCACACATTCACCATTCTAGTCTCCTTAAAGGAAACAACATAGGATTCATACACTGTTTAATGTCCTCTAAACTCAAATTAAGTTATTCCTGGATCTAAGATCCGTTTTCTACAGGAACAACTCAGTTGGACAAGTGTTTTACACATGTTCTATGTGAGTTCTCATCTATTTATTGTCATTTTCCCAGAATTACTGATATTTTCTTGTAATTTCTAACATTTGGCCTTCTTGTCCAGGTATAAAAAATTGGGAACCTGGACAAACCACTACCTAAACACTGTTAGGAACCTGAAAACCTCGGGAACATTGTCTCTCAACTATGTTTTAGAGTTTAATGATACATCTCAGTGAAGTGTAAGGCTTTCCAAAGCTCCTAAATGTGTTTATTTCTCTATTTCAAGTGTATTCTGCCTTGCATTTCACACATTTACCTTTCTAGGCTTCTTTAAGTAAACAACATAGGATTCATACACTGTTTAATGTCCTCTAAACACAAATTAAGGAATTCCTGGATCTAAGATACCTTTTCTACAGGAACAACTCAGTTGGATAAGTGTTTTACACATGTTCTATGTGAGTTCTCATCTATTTATTGTCATTTTCAAGGAATTACTGATGTTTTCTTGTAGTTTCTAACATTTGGCCTTCTTGTCCAGGTATAAACATTGGGAACATGGTCAAACAACTATCTAAACAACTGTTATGAACTTGTAAAGCTCGGGAACATTGTCTCTCAACTATGTTTTAGAGTTTAATGATACATCTCAGTGAAGTGTAAGGCTTTCCGAAATGGCTAAATGTGTTTATTTCTCTATTTCAAGTGCATTCTGCCGTGTATTTCACACATTCACCATTCTAGTCTCCTTAAAGGAAACAACATAGGATTCATACACTGTTTAATGTACTCTAAACTCAAATTAAGTTATTCCTGGATCTAAGATCCGTTTTCTAAAGGAACAACTCAGTTGGACAAGTGTTTTACACATGTTCTATGTGTGTTCTCATCTACTTATTGTCATTTTCCCAGAATTACTGATGTTTTCTTGTAGTTTCTAACATTAGGCCTTCTTGTCCAGGTATAAAAAATTGGGAACCTGGACCAACCACTACCTAAACACTGTTAGGAACCTGAAAACCTCGGGAACATTGTCTCTCAACTATGTTTTAGAGTTTAATACATCTCAGTGAAGTGTAAGGCTTTCCAAAGCTGCTAAATGTGTTTATTTCTCTATTTCAAGTGTATTCTGCCTTGCATTTCACACGTTTACCATTCTAGGCTTCTTTAAGTAAACAACATAGGATTCATACACTGTTTAATGTCCTGTAAACACAAATTAAGGAATTCCTGGATCTAAGATACGTTTTCTACAGGAACAACTCAGTTGGACAAGTGTTTTACACGTGTTCTATGTGAGTTCTCATCTATTTATTGTCATTTTCCCAGAATTACTGATGTTTTCTTGTAGTTTTCTAACATTTGGCCTTCTTGTCCAGGTATAAACATTGGGAACATGGTCAAACAACTATCTAAACACTGTTATGAACCTGTAAAGCTCGGGAACATTGTCTCTCACCTATGTATTAGAGTTTAATGATACATCTCAGTGAAGTGTAAGGCTTTCCGAAGTGGCTAAATGTGTTTATTTCTCTATTTCAAGTGCATTCTGCCGTGTATTTCACACATTCACCATTCTAGTCTCCTTAAAGGAAACAACATAGGATTCATACACTGTTTAATGTCCTCTAAACTCAAATTAAGTTATTCCTGGATCTAAGATCCGTTTTCTACAGGAACAACTCAGTTGGACAAGTGTTTTACACATGTTCTATGTGAGTTCTCATCTACTTATTGTCATTTTCCCAGAATTACTGATGTTTTCTTGTAGTTTCTAAGATTAGGCCTTCTTGTCCAGGTATAAAAATTGGGAACCTGGACCAACCCCTACCTAAAACACTGTTAGGAACCTGAAAACCTCGGGAACATTGTCTCTCAACTATGTTTTAGAGTTTAATGATACATCTCAGTGAAGTGTAAGGCTTTCCAAAGCTGCTAAATGTGTTTATTTCTCTATTTCAAGTGTATTCTGCCTTGCATTTCACACGTTTACCATTCTAGGCTTCTTTAAGTAAACAACATAGGATTCATACACTGTTTAATGTCCTCTAAACTCAAATTAAGGAATTCTTGGATCTAAGATACGTTTTCTACAAGAACAACTCAGTTGGATAGGTGTTTTACACATGTTCTATGTGAGTTCTCATCTATTTATTGTCATTTTCCCAGAATTACTGATGTTTTCTTGTAGTTTCTAACATTTGGCCTTCTTATCCAGGTATAAACATTGGGAACATGGTCAAACAACTATCTAAACACTGTTATGAACCTGTAAAGCTCGGGAACATTGTCTCTCACCTATGTTTTAGAGTTTAATGATACATCTCAGTGAAGTGTAAGGCTTTCCGAAGTGGCTAAATGTGTTTATTTCTCTATTTCAAGTGCATTCTGCCGTGTATTTCACACATTCACCATTCTAGTCTCCTTAAAGGAAACAACATAGGATTCATATACTGTTTAATGTCCTCTAAACTCAAATTAAGTTATTCCTGGATCTAAGATCCGTTTTCTACAGGAACACTCAGTTGGACAAGTGTTTTACACATGTTCTATGTGAGTTCTCATCTATTTATTGTCATTTTCCCAGAATTACTGATATTTTCTTGTAATTTCTAACATTTGGCCTTCTTGTCCAGGTATAAAAATTGGGAACCTGGACAAACCACTACCTAAACACTGTTAGGAACCTGAAAACCTCGGGAACATTGTCTCTCAACTATGTTTTAGAGTTTAATGATACATCTCAGTGAAGTGTAAGGCTTTCCAAAGCTCCTAAATGTGTTTATTTCTCTATTTCAAGTGTATTCTGCCTTGCATTTCACACATTTACCTTTCTAGGCTTCTTTAAGTAAACAACATAGGATTCATACACTGTTTAATGTCCTCTAAACACAAATTAAGGAATTCCTGGATCTAAGATACCTTTTCTACAGGAACAACTCAGTTGGATAAGTGTTTTACACATGTTCTATGTGAGTTCTCATCTATTTATTGTCATTTTCAAGGAATTACTGATGTTTTCTTGTAGTTTCTAACATTTGGCCTTCTTGTCCAGGTATAAACATTGGGAACATGGTCAAACAACTATCTAAACACTGTTATGAACTTGTAAAGCTCGGGAACATTGTCTCTCAACTATGTTTTAGAGTTTAATGATACATCTCAGTGAAGTGTAAGGCTTTCCGAAATGGCTAAATGTGTTTATTTCTCTATTTCAAGTGCATTCTGCCGTGTATTTCACACATTCACCATTCTAGTCTCCTTAAAGGAAACAACATAGGATTCATACACTGTTTAATGTACTCTAAACTCAAATTAAGTTATTCCTGGATCTAAGATCCGTTTTCTAAAGGAACAACTCAGTTGGACAAGTGTTTTACACCATGTTCTATGTGTGTTCTCATCTACTTATTGTCATTTTCCCAGAATTACTGATGTTTTCTTGTAGTTTCTAACATTAGGCCTTCTTGTCCAGGTATAAAAATTGGGAACCTGGACCAACCACTACCTAAACACTGTTAGGAACCTGAAAACCTCGGGAACATTGTCTCTCAACTATGTTTTAGAGTTTAATACATCTCAGTGAAGTGTAAGGCTTTCCAAAGCTGCTAAATGTGTTTATTTCTCTATTTCAAGTGTATTCTGCCTTGCATTTCACACGTTTACCATTCTAGGCTTCTTTAAGTAAACAACATAGGATTCATACACTGTTTAATGTCCTGTAAACACAAATTAAGGAATTCCTGGATCTAAGATACGTTTTCTACAGGAACAACTCAGTTGGACAAGTGTTTTACACGTGTTCTATGTGAGTTCTCATCTATTTATTGTCATTTTCCCAGAATTACTGATGTTTTCTTGTAGTTTCTAACATTTGGCCTTCTTGTCCAGGTATAAACATTGGGAAACATGGTCAAACAACTATCTAAACACTGTTATGAACCTGTAAAGCTCGGGAACATTGTCTCTCACCTATGTAATTAGAGTTTAATGATACATCTCAGTGAAGTGTAAGGCTTTCCGAAGTGGCTAAAATGTGTTTATTTCTCTATTTCAAGTGCATTCTGCCGTGTATTTCACACATTCACCATTCTAGTCTCCTTAAAGGAAACAACATAGGATTCATACACTGTTTAATGGCCTCTAAACTCAAATTAAGTTATTCCTGGATCTAAGATCCGTTTTCTACAGGAACAACTCCGTTGGACAAGTGTTTTACACATGTTCTATGTGAGTTCTCATCTACTTATTGTCATTTTCCCAGAATTACTGATGTTTTCTTGTAGTTTCTAACATTAGGCCTTCTTGTCCAGGTATAAAAATTGGGAACCTGGCCCAACCACTACCTAAACACTGTTAGGAACCTGAAAACCTCGGGAACATTGTCTCTCAACTATGTTTTAGAGTTTAATGATACATCTCAGTGAAGTGTAAGGCTTTCCAAAGCTCCTAAATGTGTTTATTTCTCTATTTCAAGTGTATTCTGCCTTGCATTTCACACATTTACCATTCTAGGCTTCTTTAAGTAAACAACATAGGATTCATACACTGTTTAATGTCCTCTAAACACAAATTAAGGAATTCCTGGATCTAAGATACGTTTTCTACAGGAACAATAAGTGTTTTACACATGTTCTATGTGAGTTCTCATCTATTTATTGTCATTTTCAAGGAATTACTGATGTTTTCTTGTAGTTTCTAACATTTGGCCTTCTTGTCCAGGTATAAACATTGGGAACATGGTCAAACAACTATCTAAACACTGTTATGAACCTGTAAAGCTCGGGAACATTGTCTCTCAACTATGTTTTACAGTTTAATGATACATCTCAGTGAAGTGTAAGGCTTTCCGAAATGGCTAAATGTGTTTATTTCTCTATTTCAAGTGCATTCTGCCGTGTATTTAACACATTCACCATTCTAGTCTCCTTAAAGGAAACAACATAGGATTCATACACTGTTTAATGTCCTCTAAACTCAAATTAAGTTATTCCTGGATCTAAGATCCGTTTTCTACAGGAACAACTCAGTTGGACAAGTGTTTTACACATGTTCTATGTGTGTTCTCATCTACTTATTGTCATTTTCCCAGAATTACTGATGTTTTCTTGTAGTTTCTAACATTAGGCCTTCTTGTCCAGGTATAAAAATTGGGAACCTGGACCAACCACTACCTAAACACTGTTAGGAACCTGAAAACCTCGGGAACATTGTCTCTCAACTATGTTTTAGAGTTTAATACATCTCAGTGAAGTGTAAGGCTTTCCAAAGCTGCTAAATGTGTTTATTTCTCTATTTCAAGTGTATTCTGCCTTGCATTTCACACGTTTACCATTCTAGGCTTCTTTAAGTAAACAACATAGGATTCATACACTGTTTAATGTCCTGTAAACACAAATTAAGGAATTCCTGGATCTAAGATACGTTTTCTACAGGAACAACTCAGTTGGACAAGTGTTTTACACGTGTTCTATGTGAGTTCTCATCTATTTATTGTCATTTTCCCAGAATTACTGATGTTTTC
>CAVNZX010000084.1:0-98730 GCA_963693515.1 Pipistrellus nathusii
GACCTTTTCAGGTTCATAACAGTGTTTAGGTAGTTGTTTGTCCATGTTCCCAATGTTTATACCTGGACAAGAAGGCCAAATGTTAGAAACTACAAGAAAACATCAGTAATTCTGGGAAAATGACAATAAATAGATGAGAACTTGCATAGAACATGTACAAAACACTTCTCCAACTGAGTTGTTCATGTAGAAAAGTTATCTTAGATCCATGAATTCCTTAATTCGCGTTTAGAGGACATTGAACAGTGTATGAATCCTATGTTGTTTCCTTAAAGTAGCCTAGAATGGTAAATGTGTGAAATACAAGGCAGAATACACTTGAAATAGAAATATAAACACATTTAGCAGCTTTGGATAGCCTTACACTTACACTGTAATGTATAATTAAACTGTGTAACATAGGTGAGAGACAATGTTCCCGAGCTTTTAACGTTCATAACAGTGTTTAGGTAGTTGTTTGTCCATGTTCCCAATGTTTATACCTGGACAAGAAGGCCTAATGTTAGAAACTACAAGAAACCATCAGTAATTCTGGGAAAATGACAATAAATAGATGAGAACTTGCATAGAACATTTAAAAACACTTCTCAAACTGAGTTGTTCATGTAGAAAAGGTATCTTAGGTCAAGGAATTCCTAAATTCGGGTTTAGCACATTAAACAGTGTATGAATCCTATGTTGTTTCCTAGATGTAGCCTAGAATGGTAAATGTGTGAAATACAAGGCAGAATACACTTGAAATAGAGATATAAACACATTTTGCAGCTGTGAAAAGCCTTACACTACACTGAAATGTATCATTAAACTCTTTTACATAGGTGAGAGACAAAATTCACGAGCTTTTCAGGTTCATAGCCCTGTTTAGGTAGTTGTTTTTCCACGTTCCCAATGTTCACACCTGGACAAGAAGGCTGAATGTTAGAAACTACAAGAAAAAATCAGTAATTCTGGAAAAATGACAATAAATAGATGAGAACTTGCATAGAACATGTACAAAACACATCTCCAACTGAGTTGTTCATGTAGAAAAGGTATCTTAGGTCCAGGAATTCATTAATTCGTGTTTACAACACATTAAACAGTGTATGAATCCTATGTTGTTTCCTTAAAGAAGCCTAGAATGGGAAATTTGTGAAATAAAAGGCAGAATACACTTGAAATAGAGATATAAACACATTTAGCAGCTTTGGAAAGCCTTACACTTCACAGAAATGTATCATTAAACTCTTTTACATAGGTAAGAGACAAAATTCACGAGCTTTTCAGGTTCATAGCACTGTTTAGGTAGTTGTTTTTCCATGTTCCCAATGTTTATACCTGGACAAGTAGGCGGAATGTTAGAAACTACAAGAAAAAATCAGTAATTCTGGGAAAATGACAATAAATAGATGAGAACTTGCATAGAACATGTACAAAACACTTCTCCAACTGAGTTGTTCATGTAGAAAAGGTATCTTAGGTCCAGGAATTCCTAAATTTGGGTTTTGACCACATTAAACATTGTATGAATCCTATGTTGTTTCCTTAAAGTACCTAGAATGGTAAATGTGTGAAATACAAGGCAGAATACACTTGAAATAGAGATATAAACACATTTAGCAGCTTTGGAAAGCCTTACACTACACTGAAATGTATCATTAAACTGTATAACATAGGTGAGAGACAATGTTCCTGAGCTTTTCAGGTTCATAACAGTGTTTAGGTAGTTGTTTGTCCATGTTCCCAATGTTTATACCTGGACAAGAAGGCCGAATGTTAGAAACTGCAAGAAAACATCAGTAATGCTGGGAAAATGACAATAAATAGATGAGAACTCGCATAGAACATGTAAAAAACACTTCTCCAACTGAGTTGTTCCTATAGAAAATTTATCTTAGATCCATGAATTCCTTAATTCGCGTTTAGAGCACATTAAACAGTGTATGAATCCTATGTTGTTTCCTTAAAGTACCTAGAATGGTAAATGTGTGAAATACAAGGCAGAATACACTTGAAATAGAGATATAAACACATTTAGCAGCTTTGGATAGCCTTACACTACACTGTAATGTATAATTAAACTGTGTAACATAGGTGAGAGACAATGTTCCCGAGCTTATCACGTTCATAACAGTGTTTAGGTAGTTGTTTGTCCATGTTCCCAATGTTTATACCTGGACAAGAAGGCCTAATGTTAGAAACTACAAGAAAACATCAATAATTCTGGGAAAATGACAATAAATAGATGAGAACTTGCATAGAACATGTACAAAACACTTCTCCAACTGAGTTGTTCATGTAGAAAATGTATCTTAGGTCCAGGAATTCCTAAATTCGTGTTTAGAGCACATTAAACAGTGTATGAATCCTATGTTGTTTCCTAGATGTAGCCTAGAATGGTAAATGTGTGAAATACAAGGCAGAATACACTTGAAATAGAGATATAAACACATTTAGCAGCTGTGAAAAGCCTTACACTTCACTGAAATGTATCATTAAACTCTTTTACATAGGTGAGAGACAAAATTCACGAGCTTTTAAGGTTCATAGCACTGTTTAGGTAGTTGTTTTTCCACGTTCCAAATGTTTACACCTGGACTAGAAGGCTGAATGTTAGAAACTACAAGAAAAAATGAGTAATTCTGGAAAAATGACAATAAATAGATGAGAACTTGCATAGAACATGTACAAAACACTTCTCCAACTGAGTTGTTCATGTAGAAAAGGTATCTTAGGTCCAGGAATTCATTAATTAGTGTTTAGAGCACATTAAACAGTGTATGAATCCTATGTTGTTTCCTTAAAGAATCCTAGAATGGGAAATTTGTGAAATACAAGGCAGAATACACTTGAAATAAAGATATAAACACATTTAGCAGCTTTGGAAAGCCTTACACTTCACTGAAATGTATCATTAAACTCTTTTACATAGGTAAGAGACAAAATCCACGAGCTTTTCAGGTTCATAGCACTGTTTAGGTACTTGTTTTTCCATGTTCCCAATGTTTATACCTGGACAAGAAGGCTGAATGTTAGAAACTACAAGAAAAAATCAGTAATTCTGGGAAAATGACAATAAATAGATGAGAACTTGCATAGAACATGTACAAAACACTTCTCCAACTGAGTTGTTTATGTAGAAAAGGTATCTTAGGTCCAGGAATTCCTAAATTTGGGTTTTGACCACATTAAACATTGTATGAATCCTATGTTGTTTCCTTAAAGTACCTAGAATGGTAAATGTGTGAAATACAAGGCAGAATACACTTGAAATAGAGATATAAACACATTTAGCAGCTTTGGAAAGCCTTACACTACATTGAAATGTATCATTAAACTGTATAACATAGGCGAGAGACAATGTTCCTGAGCTTTTCAGGTTCATAACAGTGTTTAGGTAGTTGTTTGTCCATGTTCCCAATGTTTATACCTGGACAAGAAGGCCGAATGTTAGAAACTACAAGAAAACATCAGTAATGCTGGGAAAATGACAATAAATAGATGAGAACTTGCATAGAACATGTACAAAACACTTCTCCAACTGAGTTGTTCATGTAGAAAATGTATCTTAGGTCCAGGAATACCTAAATTCGGGTTTAGAGCACATTAAACAGTGTATGAATCCTCTGTTTTTTCCTAAAAGTACCTAGAATGGTAAATGTGTGAAATACAAGGCAGAATACACTTGAAATAGAGATATAAACACATTTAGCAGCTTTGGATAGCCTTACACTACACTGTAATGTATAATTAAACTGTGTAACATAGGTGAGAGACAATGTTCCCGAGCTTTTCACGTTCATAACAGTGTTTAGGTAGTTGTTTGTCCAAGTTCCCAATGTTTATACCTGGACAAGAAGGCCTAATGTTAGAAACTACAAGAAAACATCAGTAATTCTGGGAAAATGACAATAAATAGATGAGAACTTGCATAGAACATGTACAAAACACTTCTCCAATTGAGTTGTTCATGTAGAAAATGTATCTTAGGTCCAGGAATTCCTAAATTCGGGTTTAGAGCACATTAAACAGTGTATGAATCCTATGTTGTTTCCTAGATGTAGCCTAGAATGGTAAATGTGTGAAATACAAGGCAGAATACACTTGAAATAGAGATATAAACACATTTAGCAGCTGTGAAAAGCCTTACACTTCACTGAAATGTATCATTAAACTCTTTTACATAGGTGAGAGACAAAATTCACGAGCTTTTCAGGTTCATAGCACTGTTTAGGTAGTTGTTTTTCCACGTTCCAAATGTTTACACCTGGACTAGAAGGCTGAATGTTAGAAACTACAAGAAAAAATGAGTAATTCTGGAAAAATGACACAAATAGATGAGAACTTGCATAGAACATGTACAAAACACTTCTCCAACTGAGTTGTTCATGTAGAAAAGGTATCTTAGGTCCAGGAATTCCTAAATTTGGGTTTCGACCACATTAAACAGTGTATGAATCCTATGTTGTTTCCTTAAAGTACCTAGAATGGTAAATGTGTGAAATACAAAGCAGAATACACTTGAAATAGAGATATAAACACATTTAGCAGCTTTGGAAAGCCTTACACTACACTGAAATGTATCATTAAACTGTATAACATAGATGAGAGACAATGTTCCTGAGCTGTTCAGGTTCATAACAGTGTTTAGGTAGTTGTTTGTCCATGTTCCCAATGTTTATACCTGGGCAAGAAGGCCAAATGTTAGAAACTACAAGAAAACATCAGTAATTCTGGAAAAATGACAATATATAGATGAGAACTTGCATAGAACATGTACAAAACAATTCTCCAACTGAGTTGTTCATGTAGAAAAGGTATCTTAGGTCCAGGAATTCATTAATTCGTGTTTAGAGCACATTAAACCATGTATGAATCCTATGTTGTTTACTTAAAGTAGTTTAGAATGGTAAATGTGTGAAATACAAGGAAGAATACACTTGAAATAGAGATATAAACACATTTAGCAGCTTTGGAAAGCCTTACACTTCACTGAAATGTATCATTAAACTCTTTTACATAGGTAAGAGACAAAATTCACGAGCTTTTCAGGTTCATAGCACTGTTTAGGTAGTTGTTTTTCTATGTTCCCTATGTTTATACCTGGACAAGAAGGCTGAATGTTAGAAACTACAAGAAAAAATCAGTAATTCTGGGAAAATGACAATAAATAGATGAGAACTTGCATAGAACATGTACAAAACACTTCTCCAACTGAGTTGTTCATGTAGAAAAGCTATCTTAGGTCCAGGAATTCATAAATTTGAGTTTTGACCACATTAAACATTGTATGAATCCTATGTTGTTTCCTTAAAGTACCTAGAATGGTAAATGTGTGAAATACATGGCAGAATACACTTGAAATAGAGATATAAACACATTTAGCAGCTTTGGAAAGCCTTACACTACACTGAAATGTATCATTAAACTGTATAACATAGGTGAGAGACAATGTTCCTGAGCTTTTCAGGTTCATAACAGTGTTTAGATAGTTGTTTGTCCATGTTCCCAATGTTTATACCTGGACAAGAAGGCCGAATGTTAGAAACTACAAGAAAACATCAGTAATGCTGGGAAAATGACAATAAATAGATGAGAACTCGCATAGAATATGTAAAAAACACTTCTTCAACTGAGTTGTTCCTATAGAAAAGTTATCTTAGATCCATGAATTCCTTAATTCGCATTTAGAGCACATTAAACAGTGTATGAATCCTATGTTTTTTCCTAAAAGTACCTAGAATGGTAAATGTGTGAAATACAAGGCAGAATACACTTGAAATAGAGATATAAACACATTTAGCAGCTTTGGATAGCCTTACACTACACTGTAATGTATAATTAAACTGTGTAACATAGGTGAGAGACAATGTTCCCGAGCTTTTCACGTTCATAACAGTGTTTAGGTAGTTGTTTGTCCATGTTCCCAATGTTTATACCTGGACAAGAAGGCCTAATGTTAGAAACTACAAGAAAACATAAGTAATTCTGGGAAAATGACAATAAATAGATGAGAACTTGCATAGAACATGTACAAAACACTTCTCCAATTGAGTTGTTCATGTAGAAAATGTATCTTAGGTCCAGGAATTCCTAAATTCGGGTTTAGAGCACATTAAACAGTGTATGAATCCTATGTTGTTTCCTAGATGTAGCCTAGAATGGTAAATGTGTGAAATACAAGGCAGAATACACTTGAAATAGAGATATAAACACATTTAGCAGCTGTGAAAAGCCTTACAGTTAACTGAAATGTATCATTAAACTCTTTTACATAGGTGAGGGAGAAAATTCACCAGCTTTTCAGGTTCATAGCACTGTTTAGGTAGTTGTTTTTCCATGTTCCCAATGTTTATACCTGGACAAGAAGGCTGAATGTTAGAAACTACAAGAAAAAATCAGTAATTCTGGAAAAATGACAATAAATAGATGAGAACATGCATAGAACATGTACAAAACACTTCTCCAACTGAGTTGTTCATGTAGAAAAGGTATCTTAGGTCCAGGAATTCCTAAATTCGGGTTTAGAGCACATTAAACAGTGTATGAATCCTATGTTGTTTCCTAGATGTAGCCTAGAATGGTAAATGTGTGAAATACAAGGCAGAATACACTTGAAATAGAGATATAAACACATTTAGCAGCTGTGGAAAGCCTTACACTTCACTGAAATGTATCATTAAACTCTTTTACATATGTGAGAGACAAAATTCACGAGCTTTTCAGGGTCATAACAGTGTTTAGGTAGTTGTTTGTCCATGTTCCCAATGTTTATACCTGGGCAAGAAGGCCAAATGTTAGAAACTACAAGAAAACATCAGTAATTCTGGGAAAATGACAATAAATAAATGAGAACTCATATAGACCAACCATGTATAAAACACTTCTCCAATTGAGTTGTTCATGTAGAAAAGGTATATTAGATCCAGGAATTCATTAATTCGTGTTTAGAGCACATTAAACAGTGTTGAATCATATGTTGTTTCCTTAAAGAAGCCTAGAATGGGAAATTTGTGAAATACAAGGCAGAATACATTTGAAATAGAGATATAAACACATTTAGCAGCTTTGGAAAGCCTTACACTTCACTGAAATGTATCATTAAACTCTTTTACATAGGTGAGAGACAAAATTCACCAGCTTTTCAGGTTCATAGCACTGTTTAGGTAGTTGTTTTTCCATGTTCCCAATGTTTATACCTGGACAAGAAGGCTGAATGTTAGAAACTACAAGAAAAAATCAGTAATTCTGGAAAAATGACAATAAATAGATGAAAACATGCATAGAACATGTACAAAACACTTCTCCAACTGAGTTGTTCATGTAGAAAAGGTATCTTAGGTCCAGGAATTCCTAAATTCGGGTTTAGAGCACATTAAACAGTGTATTAATCCTATGTTGTTTCCTAGATGTAGCCTAGAATGGTAAATGTGTGAAATACAAGGCAGAATACACTTGAAATAGAGATCTAAACACATTTAGCAGCTGTGGAAAGCCTTACACTTCACTGAAATGTATCATTAAACTCTTTTACATAGGTGAGAGACAAAATTCACGAGCTTTTCAGGGTCATAACAGTGTTTAGGTAGTTGTTTTTCCATGTTCCCAATGTTTATACCTGGACAAGAAGGCTGAATGTTAGAAACTACAAGAAAACATCAGTAATTCTGGGAAAATGACAATAAATAAATGAGAACTCATATAGGCCAACCATGTATAAAACACTTCTCCAATTGAGTTGTTCATGTAGAAAAAGTATATTAGATCCAGGAATTCATTAATTCGTGTTTAGAGCACATTAAACAGTGTATGAATCCTATGTTGTTTCCTTAAAGAAGCCTAGAATGGGAAATTTGTGAAATACAAGGCAGAATACATTTGAAATAGAGATATAAACACATTTAGCAGCTTTGGAAAGCCTTACACTTCACTGAAATGTATCATTAAACTCTTTTACATAGGTGAGAGAGAAAATTCACCAGCTTTTCAGGTTCATAGCACTGTTTAGGTAGTTGTTTTTCCATGTTCCCAATGTTTATACCTGGACAAGAAGGCTGAATGTTAGAAACTACAAGAAAAAATCAGTAATTCTGAAAAAATGACAAGAAATAGATGAGAACTTGCATAGAACATGTACAAAACACTTCTCCAACTGAGTTGTTCATGTCGAAAAGGTATCTTAGGTCCAGGAATTCCTAAATTCGGGTTTAGAGCACATTAAACAGTGTATGAATCCTATGTTGTTTCCTAGATGTAGCCTAGAATGGTAAATGTGTGAAATACAAGGCAGAATACACTTGAAATAGAGCTATAAACATATTTAGCAGCTGTGGAAAGCCTTACACTTCACTGAAATGTATCATTAAACTCTTTTACATAGGTGAGAGACAAAATTCACGAGCTTTTCAGGTTCATAACAGTGTTTAGGTAGTTGTTTGTCCATATTCCCAATGTTTATACCTGGGCAAGAAGGCCAAATGTTAGAAACTACAAGAAAACATCAGTAATTCTGGGAAAATGACAATAAATAAATGAGAACTCTTATAGACCAACCATGTATAAAACACTTCTCCAATTGAGTTGTTCATGTAGAAAAGGTATCTTAGGTCCAGGAATTCCTAAATTCGGGTTTAGAGCACATTAAACAGTGTATGAATCCTATGTTGTTTCCTAGATGTAGCCTAGAATGGTAAATATGTGAAATACAAGGCAGAATACACTTGAAATAGAGATATAAACACATTTAGCAGCTGTGGAAAGCCTTACAGTTCACTGAAATGTATCATTAAACTCTTTTACATATGTGAGAAACAAAATTCACGAGCTTTTCAGTTTCATAGCACTGTTTAGGTAGTTGTTTGTCCATGTTCCCAATGTTTATACCTGGGCAAGAAGGCCAAATGTTAGAAACTACAAGAAAACATCAGTAATTCTGGGAAAATGACAATAGATAAATGAGAACTCATATAGAACAACCATGTATAAAACACTTCTCCAATTGAGTTGTTCATGTAGAAAAGGTATATTAGATCCAGGAATTCATTATTCGTGTTTAGAGCACATTAAACAGTGTTGAATCCTATGTTGTTTCCTTAAAGAAGCCTAGAATGGGAAATTTTTGAAATACAAGGCAGAATACATTTGAAATAGAGATATAAACACATTTAGCAGCTTTGGAAAGCCTTACACTTCACTGAAATGTATCATTAAACTCTTTTACATAGGTGAGAGACAAAATTCACCAGCTTTTCAGGTTCATAGCACTGTTTAGGTAGTTCTTTTTCCATGTTCCCAATGTTTATACCTGGACAAGAAGGCTGAATGTTAGAAACTACAAGAAAAAATCAGTAATTCTGGAAAAATGACAATAAATAGATGAGAACATGCATAGAACATGTACAAAACACTTTTCCAACTGAGTTGTTCATGTAGAAACGGTATCTTAGGTCCAGTAATTCCTAAATTCGGGTTTAGAGCACATTAAACAGTGTATGAATCCTATGTTGTTTCCTAGATGTAGCCTAGAATGGTAAATGTGTGAAATACAAGGCAGAATACACTTGAAATAGAGATATAAACACATTTAGCAGCTGTGGAAAGCCTTACACTTCACTGAAATGTATCATTAAACTCTTTTACATATGTGAGAGACAAAATTCACGAGCTTTTCAGGGTCATAACAGTGTTTAGGTAGTTGTTTGTCCATGTTCCCAATGTTTATACCTGGGCAAGAAGGCCAAATGTTAGAAACTACAAGAAAAAAATCAGTAATTCTGGAAAAATGACAATAAATAGATGAGAACTTGCATAGAACATGTACAAAACACTTCTCCAACTGAGTTGTTCATGTAGAAAAGGTATCTTAGGTCCAGGAATTCCTAAATTTGGGTTTTGACCACATTAAACAGTGTATGAATCCTATGTTGTTTCCTTAAAGTACCTAGAATGGTAAATGTGTGAAATACAAGGCAGAATACACTTGAAATAGAGATATAAACACATTTAGCAGCTTTGGAAAGCCTTACACTACACTGAAATGTATCATTAAACTGTGTAACATAGGTGAGAGACAATGTTCCCGAGCTTTTCACGTTCATAACAGTGTTTAGGTAGTTGTTTGTCCATGTTCCCAATGTTTATACCTGGACAAGAAGGCCTAATGTTAGAAACTACAAGAAAACATAAGTAATTCTGGGAAAATGACAATAAATAGATGAGAACTTGCATAGAACATGTAAAAACACTTCTCCAATTGAGTTGTTCATGTAGAAAATGTATCTTAGGTCCAGGAATTCCTAAATTCGGGTTTAGAGCACATTAAACAGTGTATGAATCCTATGTTGTTTCCTAGATGTAGCCTAGAATGGTAAATGTGTGAAATACAAGGCAGAATACACTTGAAATAGAGATATAAACACATTTAGCAGCTGTGAAAAGCCTTACAGTTAACTGAAATGTATCATTAAACTCTTTTACATAGGTGAGGGAGAAAATTCACCAGCTTTTCAGGTTCATAGCACTGTTTAGGTAGTTGTTTTTCCATGTTCCCAATGTTTATACCTGGACAAGAAGGCTGAATGTTAGAAACTACAAGAAAAAATCAGTAATTCTGGAAAAATGACAATAAATAGATGAGAACATGCATAGAACATGTACAAAACACTTCTCCAACTGAGTTGTTCATGTAGAAAAGGTATCTTAGGTCCAGGAATTCCTAAATTCGGGTTTAGAGCACATTAAACAGTGTATGAATCCTATGTTGTTTCCTAGATGTAGCCTAGAATGGTAAATGTGTGAAATACAAGGCAGAATACACTTGAAATAGAGATATAAACACATTTAGCAGCTGTGGAAAGCCTTACACTTCACTGAAATGTATCATTAAACTCTTTTACATATGTGAGAGACAAAATTCACGAGCTTTTCAGGGTCATAACAGTGTTTAGGTAGTTGTTTGTCCATGTTCCCAATGTTTATACCTGGGCAAGAAGGCCAAATGTTAGAAACTACAAGAAAACATCAGTAATTCTGGGAAAATGACAATAAATAAATGAGAACTCATATAGACCAACCATGTATAAAACACTTCTCCAATTGAGTTGTTCATGTAGAAAAGGTATATTAGATCCAGGAATTCATTAATTCGTGTTTAGAGCACATTAAACAGTGTTGAATCATATGTTGTTTCCTTAAAGAAGCCTAGAATGGGAAATTTGTGAAATACAAGGCAGAATACATTTGAAATAGAGATATAAACACATTTAGCAGCTTTGGAAAGCCTTACACTTCACTGAAATGTATCATTAAACTCTTTTACATAGGTGAGAGACAAAATTCACCAGCTTTTCAGGTTCATAGCACTGTTTAGGTAGTTGTTTTTCCATGTTCCCAATGTTTATACCTGGACAAGAAGGCTGAATGTTAGAAACTACAAGAAAAAATCAGTAATTCTGGAAAAATGACAATAAATAGATGAAAACATGCATAGAACATGTACAAAACACTTCTCCAACTGAGTTGTTCATGTAGAAAAGGTATCTTAGGTCCAGGAATTCCTAAATTCGGGTTTAGAGCACATTAAACAGTGTATTAATCCTATGTTGTTTCCTAGATGTAGCCTAGAATGGTAAATGTGTGAAATACAAGGCAGAATACACTTGAAATAGAGATCTAAACACATTTAGCAGCTGTGGAAAGCCTTACACTTCACTGAAATGTATCATTAAACTCTTTTACATAGGTGAGAGACAAAATTCACGAGCTTTTCAGGGTCATAACAGTGTTTAGGTAGTTGTTTTTCCATGTTCCCAATGTTTATACCTGGACAAGAAGGCTGAATGTTAGAAACTACAAGAAAACATCAGTAATTCTGGGAAAATGACAATAAATAAATGAGAACTCATATAGGCCAACCATGTATAAAACACTTCTCCAATTGAGTTGTTCATGTAGAAAAAGTATATTAGATCCAGGAATTCATTAATTCGTGTTTAGAGCACATTAAACAGTGTATGAATCCTATGTTGTTTCCTTAAAGAAGCCTAGAATGGGAAATTTGTGAAATACAAGGCAGAATACATTTGAAATAGAGATATAAACACATTTAGCAGCTTTGGAAAGCCTTACACTTCACTGAAATGTATCATTAAACTCTTTTACATAGGTGAGAGAGAAAATTCACCAGCTTTTCAGGTTCATAGCACTGTTTAGGTAGTTGTTTTTCCATGTTCCCAATGTTTATACCTGGACAAGAAGGCTGAATGTTAGAAACTACAAGAAAAAATCAGTAATTCTGAAAAAATGACAAGAAATAGATGAGAACTTGCATAGAACATGTACAAAACACTTCTCCAACTGAGTTGTTCATGTCGAAAAGGTATCTTAGGTCCAGGAATTCCTAAATTCGGGTTTAGAGCACATTAAACAGTGTATGAATCCTATGTTGTTTCCTAGATGTAGCCTAGAATGGTAAATGTGTGAAATACAAGGCAGAATACACTTGAAATAGAGCTATAAACATATTTAGCAGCTGTGGAAAGCCTTACACTTCACTGAAATGTATCATTAAACTCTTTTACATAGGTGAGAGACAAAATTCACGAGCTTTTCAGGTTCATAACAGTGTTTAGGTAGTTGTTTGTCCATATTCCCAATGTTTATACCTGGGCAAGAAGGCCAAATGTTAGAAACTACAAGAAAACATCAGTAATTCTGGGAAAATGACAATAAATAAATGAGAACTCTTATAGACCAACCATGTATAAAACACTTCTCCAATTGAGTTGTTCATGTAGAAAAGGTATCTTAGGTCCAGGAATTCCTAAATTCGGGTTTAGAGCACATTAAACAGTGTATGAATCCTATGTTGTTTCCTAGATGTAGCCTAGAATGGTAAATATGTGAAATACAAGGCAGAATACACTTGAAATAGAGATATAAACACATTTAGCAGCTGTGGAAAGCCTTACAGTTCACTGAAATGTATCATTAAACTCTTTTACATATGTGAGAAACAAAATTCACGAGCTTTTCAGTTTCATAGCACTGTTTAGGTAGTTGTTTGTCCATGTTCCCAATGTTTATACCTGGGCAAGAAGGCCAAATGTTAGAAACTACAAGAAAACATCAGTAATTCTGGGAAAATGACAATAGATAAATGAGAACTCATATAGAACAACCATGTATAAAACACTTCTCCAATTGAGTTGTTCATGTAGAAAAGGTATATTAGATCCAGGAATTCATTATTCGTGTTTAGAGCACATTAAACAGTGTTGAATCCTATGTTGTTTCCTTAAAGAAGCCTAGAATGGGAAATTTTTGAAATACAAGGCAGAATACATTTGAAATAGAGATATAAACACATTTAGCAGCTTTGGAAAGCCTTACACTTCACTGAAATGTATCATTAAACTCTTTTACATAGGTGAGAGACAAAATTCACCAGCTTTTCAGGTTCATAGCACTGTTTAGGTAGTTCTTTTTCCATGTTCCCAATGTTTATACCTGGACAAGAAGGCTGAATGTTAGAAACTACAAGAAAAAATCAGTAATTCTGGAAAAATGACAATAAATAGATGAGAACATGCATAGAACATGTACAAAACACTTTTCCAACTGAGTTGTTCATGTAGAAAAGGTATCTTAGGTCCAGTAATTCCTAAATTCGGGTTTAGAGCACATTAAACAGTGTATGAATCCTATGTTGTTTCCTAGATGTAGCCTAGAATGGTAAATGTGTGAAATACAAGGCAGAATACACTTGAAATAGAGATATAAACACATTTAGCAGCTGTGGAAAGCCTTACACTTCACTGAAATGTATCATTAAACTCTTTTACATATGTGAGAGACAAAATTCACGAGCTTTTCAGGGTCATAACAGTGTTTAGGTAGTTGTTTGTCCATGTTCCCAATGTTTATACCTGGGCAAGAAGGCCAAATGTTAGAAACTACAAGAAAAAAATCAGTAATTCTGGAAAAATGACAATAAATAGATGAGAACTTGCATAGAACATGTACAAAACACTTCTCCAACTGAGTTGTTCATGTAGAAAAGGTATCTTAGGTCCAGGAATTCCTAAATTTGGGTTTTGACCACATTAAACAGTGTATGAATCCTATGTTGTTTCCTTAAAGTACCTAGAATGGTAAATGTGTGAAATACAAGGCAGAATACACTTGAAATAGAGATATAAACACATTTAGCAGCTTTGGAAAGCCTTACACTACACTGAAATGTATCATTAAACTGTATAACATAGGTGAGAGACAATGTTCCTGAGCTTTTCAGGTTCATAACAGTGTTTAGGTAGTTGTTTGTCCATGTTCCCAATGTTTATACCTGGACAAGAAGGCCTAATGTTAGAAACTACAAGAAAACATCAGTAATACTGGGAAAATGACAGTAAATAGATGAGAACTTGCATAGAACAATTAAAAACACTTCTCCAACTGAGTTGTTCATGTAGAAAAGTTATCTTAGGTCCAGGAATTCCTAAATTCGGGTTTAGAGCACATTAAACAGTGTATGAATCCTATGTTGTTTCCTAGATGTAGCTTAGAATGGTAAATGTGTGAAATACAAGTCACAATACACTTGAAATAGAGATATAAACATATTTACCAGCTGTGGAAAGCCTTACACTTCACTGAAATGTATCATTAAACTCTTTTACATATGTGAGAGACAAAATTCACGAGCTTTTCAGGTTCAAAACAGTGTTTAGGTAGTTGTTTGTCCATGTTCCCAATGTTTATACCTGGGCAAGAACTCCGAATGTTAGAAACTACAAGAAAACATCAGTAATTCTGGGAAAATGACAATAAATAAATGAGAACTCATATAGACTATGTATAAAACACTTCTCCAATTGAGTTGTTCATGTAGAAAAGGTATATTAGATCCAGGAATTCATTAATTAGTGTTTAGAGCACATTAAACAGTGTATGAATCCTATGTTGTTTCCTTAAAGAAGCCTAGAATGGGAAATTTGTGAAATACAAGGCAGAATACATTTGAAATAGAGATATAAACACATTTAGCAGCTTTGGAAAGCCTTACACTACACTGAAATGTATCATTAAACTGTATAACATAGGTGAGAGACAATGTTCCTGAGCTTTTCAGGTTCATAACAGTGTTTAGGTAGTTCTTTGTCCATGTTCCCAATGTTTATACCTGGACAAGAAGGCCGAATGTTAGAAACTACAAGAAAACATCAGTAATTCTGGGAAAATGACAATAAATAGATGAGAACTCGTATAGAACATGTACAAAACACTTCTCCAACTGAGTTGTTCATGTAGAAAAGTTATCTTAGGTCCAGGAATTCCTAAATTCGCGTTTAGAGCACATTAAACAGTGTATGAATCCTATGTTGTTTCCTAGATGTAGCCTAGAATGGTAAATGTGTGAAATGCAAGGCAGAATACACTTGAAATAGAGATATAAACACATTTAGCAGCTTTGGAAAGCCTTACACTTCATTGAAATGTATCATTAAACTCTTTTACATAGGTGAGAGACAAAATTCACGAGCTTTTCAGGTTCTGGGCACTTTTTAGGTAGTTGTTTGTCCATGTTCCCAATGTTTATACCTGGACAAGAAGGCCGAATGTTAGAAACTACAAGAAAACATCAGTAATTCTGGGAAAATGACAATAAATAGATGAGAACTCGCATAGAACATGTACAAAACACTTCTCCAACTGAGGTTTTCCTATAGAAAAGTTATCTTAGATCCATGAACTCCTTAATTCGCGTTTAGAGCACATTAAACAGTGTATGAATCCTATGTTGTTTCCTTAAAGTACCTAGAATGGTAAATGTGTGAAATACAAGGCAGAATACACTTGAAATAGAGATATAAACACATTTAGCAGCTTTGGAAAGCCTTACACTTCACTGAAATTTATCATTAAACTCTTTTACATAGGTGAGAGACAAAATTCACGAGCTTTTCAGGTTCATAGCACTGTTTAGGTAGTTGTTTTTCCATGTTCCCAATGTTTATACCTGGACAAGAAGGCTGAATGTTAGAAACTACAAGAAAACATCAGTAATTCTGGAAAAATGACAATAAATATATGAGAACTTGCATAGAACATGTACAAAACACTTCTCCAACTGAGTTGTTCATGTAGAAAAGGTATCTTAGGTCCAGGAATTCCTAAATTTGGGTTTCGACCACATTAAACAGTGTATGAATCCTATGTTGTTTCCTTAAAGTACCTAGAATGGTAAATGTGTGAAATACAAGGCAGAATACACTTGAAATAGAGATATAAACACATTTAGCAGCTGTGGAAAGCCTTACACTTCACTGAAATGTACAATTAAACTCTTTTACATAGGTGAGAGACAAAATTCACGAGCTTTTCAGGTTCATAACAGTGTTTAGGTAGTTGTTTCTCCATGTTCCCAATGTTTATACCTGGACAAGAAGGCCGAATGTTAGAAAATACAAGAAAACATCAGTAATTCTGAGAAAATGACAATAAATAGATGATAACTTGCATAGAACATGTACAAACCACTTCTCCAACTGAGTTGTTCCTGTAGAAAAGGTATCTTAGATCCAGGAATTCCTTAATTCGCGTTTAGAGCACATTAAAAATTCTATGAAGCCTATGTTGTTTCCTTAAAGTAGCCTAGAATGGTAAATGTGTGAAATACAAGGCAGAATACACTTGAAATAGAGATATAAACACATTTAGCAACTGTGGAAAGCCTTACACTTCATTGAAATGTATCATTAAACTCTTTTACATAGGTGAGAGACAAAATTCATGAGCTTTTCAGGTTCATAACAGTGTTTAGTTAGTTGTTTGTCCATGTACCCATTGTTTATAACTGGACAAGAAGACCAAATGTTAGAAACTACAAGAAATCATCAGTAATTCTGGGAAAATGACAATAAATAGATGAGAACTTGCATAGAACATGTACAAAACACTTCTCCAACTGAGTTGTTCATGTAGAAAAGTTATCTTAGATCCATGAATTCCTTAATTCGCGTTTAGAGCACATTAAACAGTGTATGAATCCTATGTTGTTTCCTAGATGTAGCCTAGAATGGTAAATGTGTGAAATACAAGGCAGAATACACTTGAAATAGAGATATAAACACATTTAGCAGCTTTGGAAAGCCTTACACTACACTGAAATGTATCATTAAACTGTATAACATAGGTGAGAGACAATGTTCCTGAGCTTTTCAGGTTCATAACAGTGTTTAGATAGTTGTTTGTCCATGTTCCCAATGTTTATACCTGGACAAGAAGGCCGAATGTTAGAAACTACAAGAAAACATCAGTAATGCTGGGAAAATGACAATAAATAGATGAGAACTCGCATAGAATATGTAAAAAACACTTCTTCAACTGAGTTGTTCCTATAGAAAAGTTATCTTAGATCCATGAATTCCTTAATTCGCATTTAGAGCACATTAAACAGTGTATGAATCCTATGTTTTTTCCTAAAAGTACCTAGAATGGTAAATGTGTGAAATACAAGGCAGAATACACTTGAAATAGAGATATAAACACATTTAGCAGCTTTGGATAGCCTTACACTACACTGTAATGTATAATTAAACTGTGTAACATAGGTGAGAGACAATGTTCCCGAGCTTTTCACGTTCATAACAGTGTTTAGGTAGTTGTTTGTCCATGTTCCCAATGTTTATACCTGGACAAGAAGGCCTAATGTTAGAAACTACAAGAAAACATAAGTAATTCTGGGAAAATGACAATAAATAGATGAGAACTTGCATAGAACATGTACAAAACACTTCTCCAACTGAGTTGTTCATGTAGAAAATGTATCTTAGGTCCAGGAATTCCTAAATTCGGGTTTAGAGCACATTAAACAGTGTATGAATCCTATGTTGTTTCCTAGATGTAGCCTAGAATGGTAAATGTGTGAAATACAAGGCAGAATACACTTGAAATAGAGATATAAACACATTTAGCAGCTGTGAAAAGCCTTACAGTTAACTGAAATGTATCATTAAACTCTTTTACATAGGTGAGGGAGAAAATTCACCAGCTTTTCAGGTTCATAGCACTGTTTAGGTAGTTGTTTTTCCATGTTCCCAATGTTTATACCTGGACAAGAAGGCTGAATGTTAGAAACTACAAGAAAAAATCAGTAATTCTGGAAAAATGACAATAAATAGATGAGAACATGCATAGAACATGTACAAAACACTTCTCCAACTGAGTTGTTCATGTAGAAAAGGTATCTTAGGTCCAGGAATTCCTAAATTCGGGTTTAGAGCACATTAAACAGTGTATGAATCCTATGTTGTTTCCTAGATGTAGCCTAGAATGGTAAATGTGTGAAATACAAGGCAGAATACACTTGAAATAGAGATATAAACACATTTAGCAGCTGTGGAAAGCCTTACACTTCACTGAAATGTATCATTAAACTCTTTTACATATGTGAGAGACAAAATTCACGAGCTTTTCAGGGTCATAACAGTGTTTAGGTAGTTGTTTGTCCATGTTCCCAATGTTTATACCTGGGCAAGAAGGCCAAATGTTAGAAACTACAAGAAAACATCAGTAATTCTGGGAAAATGACAATAAATAAATGAGAACTCATATAGACCAACCATGTATAAAACACTTCTCCAATTGAGTTGTTCATGTAGAAAAGGTATATTAGATCCAGGAATTCATTAATTCGTGTTTAGAGCACATTAAACAGTGTTGAATCCTATGTTGTTTCCTTAAAGAAGCCTAGAATGGGAAATTTGTGAAATACAAGGCAGAATACATTTGAAATAGAGATATAAACACATTTAGCAGCTTTGGAAAGCCTTACACTTCACTGAAATGTATCATTAAACTCTTTTACATAGGTGAGAGACAAAATTCACCAGCTTTTCAGGTTCATAGAACTGTTTAGGTAGTTGTTTTTCCATGTTCCCAATGTTTATACCTGGACAAGAAGGCTGAATGTTAGAAACTACAAGAAAAAATCAGTAATTCTGGAAAAATGACAATAAATAGATGAAAACATGCATAGAACATGTACAAAACACTTCTCCAACTGAGTTGTTCATGTAGAAAAGGTATCTTAGGTCCAGGAATTCCTAAATTCGGGTTTAGAGCACATTAAACAGTGTATTAATCCTATGTTGTTTCCTAGATGTAGCCTAGAATGGTAAATGTGTGAAATACAAGGCAGAATACACTTGAAATAGAGATCTAAACACATTTAGCAGCTGTGGAAAGCCTTACACTTCACTGAAATGTATCATTAAACTCTTTTACATAGGTGAGAGACAAAATTCACGAGCTTTTCAGGGTCATAACAGTGTTTAGGTAGTTGTTTTTCCATGTTCCCAATGTTTATACCTGGACAAGAAGGCTGAATGTTAGAAACTACAAGAAAACATCAGTAATTCTGGGAAAATGACAATAAATAAATGAGAACTCATATAGGCCAACCATGTATAAAACACTTCTCCAATTGAGTTGTTCATGTAGAAAAAGTATATTAGATCCAGGAATTCATTAATTCGTGTTTAGAGCACATTAAACAGTGTATGAATCCTATGTTGTTTCCTTAAAGAAGCCTAGAATGGGAAATTTGTGAAATACAAGGCAGAATACATTTGAAATAGAGATATAAACACATTTAGCAGCTTTGGAAAGCCTTACACTTCACTGAAATGTATCATTAAACTCTTTTACATAGGTGAGAGAGAAAATTCACCAGCTTTTCAGGTTCATAGCACTGTTTAGGTAGTTGTTTTTCCATGTTCCCAATGTTTATACCTGGACAAGAAGGATGAATGTTAGAAACTACAAGAAAAAATCAGTAATTCTGAAAAAATGACAAGAAATAGATGAGAACTTGCATAGAACATGTACAAAACACTTCTCCAACTGAGTTGTTCATGTCGAAAAGGTATCTTAGGTCCAGGAATTCCTAAATTCGGGTTTAGAGCACATTAAACAGTGTATGAATCCTATGTTGTTTCCTAGATGTAGCCTAGAATGGTAAATGTGTGAAATACAAGGCAGAATACACTTGAAATAGAGCTATAAACATATTTAGCAGCTGTGGAAAGCCTTACACTTCACTGAAATGTATCATTAAACTCTTTTACATAGGTGAGAGACAAAATTCACGAGCTTTTCAGGTTCATAACAGTGTTTAGGTAGTTGTTTGTCCATATTCCCAATGTTTATACCTGGGCAAGAAGGCCAAATGTTAGAAACTACAAGAAAACATCAGTAATTCTGGGAAAATGACAATAAATAAATGAGAACTCATATAGACTATGTATAAAACACTTCTCCAATTGATTTGTTCATGTGGAAAAGGTATCTTAGATCCAGGAATTCATTAATTCGTGTTTAGAGCACATTAAACAGTGTATGAATCCTATGTTGTTTCCTTAAAGAAGCCTAGAATGGGAAATTTGTGAAATACAAGGCAGAATACATTTGAAATAGAGATATAAACACATTTAGCAGCTGTGGAAAGCCTTACACTTCACTGAAATGTATCATTAAACTCTTTTACATAGGTGAGAGAGAAAATTCACCAGCTTTTCAGGTTCATAGCACTGTTTAGGTAGTTGTTTTTCCATGTTCCCAATGTTTATACCTGGACAAGAAGGCTGAATGTTAGAAACTACAAGAAAAAATCAGTAATTCTGGAAAAATGACAATAAATAGATGAGAACATGCATAGAACATGTACAAAACACTTCTCCAACTGAGTTGTTCATGTAGAAAAGGTATCTTAGGTCCAGGAATTCCTAAATTCGGGTTTAGAGCACATTAAACAGTGTATGAATCCTATGTTGTTTCCTAGATGTAGCCTAGAATGGTAAATGTGTGAAATACAAGGCAGAATACACTTGAAATAGAGATATAAACACATTTAGCAGCTGTGGAAAGCCTTACACTTCACTGAAATGTATCATTAAAATCTTTTACATATGTGAGAGACAAAATTCACGAGCTTTTCAGGGTCATAACAGTGTTTAGGTTGTTGTTTGTCCATGTTCCCAATGTTTATACCTGGGCAAGAAGGCCAAATGTTAGAAACTACAAGAAAACATCAGTAATTCTGGGAAAATGACAATAAATAAATGAGAACTCATATAGACCAACCATGTATAAAACACTTCTCCAATTGAGTTGTTCATGTAGAAAAGGTATCTTAGGTCCAGGAATTCCTAAATTCGGGTTTAGAGCACATTAAACAGTGTATGAATCCTATGTTGTTTCCTAGATGTAGCCTAGAATGGTAAATATGTGAAATACAAGGCAGAATACACTTGAAATAGAGATATAAACACATTTAGCAGCTGTGGAAAGCCTTACAGTTCACTGAAATGTATCATTAAACTCTTTTACATATGTGAGAAACAAAATTCACGAGCTTTTCAGTTTCATAGCACTGTTTAGGTAGTTGTTTGTCCATGTTCCCAATGTTTATACCTGGGCAAGAAGGCCAAATGTTAGAAACTACAAGAAAAAAATCAGTAATTCTGGAAAAATGACAATAAATAGATGAGAACTTGCATAGAACATGTACAAAACACTTCTCCAACTGAGTTGTTCATGTAGAAAAGGTATCTTAGGTCCAGGAATTCCTAAATTTGGGTTTTGACCACATTAAACAGTGTATGAATCCTATGTTGTTTCCTTAAAGTACCTAGAATGGTAAATGTGTGAAATACAAGGCAGAATACACTTGAAATAGAGATATAAACACATTTAGCAGCTTTGGAAAGCCTTACACTACACTGAAATGTATCATTAAACTGTATAACATAGGTGAGAGACAATGTTCCTGAGCTTTTCAGGTTCATAACAGTGTTTAGGTAGTTGTTTGTCCATGTTCCCAATGTTTATACCTGGACAAGAAGGCCTAATGTTAGAAACTACAAGAAAACATCAGTAATACTGGGAAAATGACAGTAAATAGATGAGAACTTGCATAGAACAATTAAAAACACTTCTCCAACTGAGTTGTTCATGTAGAAAAGTTATCTTAGGTCCAGGAATTCCTAAATTCGGGTTTAGAGCACATTAAACAGTGTATGAATCCTATGTTGTTTCCTAGATGTAGCTTAGAATGGTAAATGTGTGAAATACAAGTCACAATACACTTGAAATAGAGATATAAACATATTTACCAGCTGTGGAAAGCCTTACACTTCACTGAAATGTATCATTAAACTCTTTTACATATGTGAGAGACAAAATTCACGAGCTTTTCAGGTTCATAACAGTGTTTAGGTAGTTGTTTGTCCATGTTCCCAATGTTTATACCTGGGCAAGAAGGCCGAATGTTAGAAACTACAAGAAAACATCAGTAATTCTGGGAAAATGACAATAAATAAATGAGAACTCATATAGACTATGTATAAAACACTTCTCCAATTGAGTTGTTCATGTAGAAAAGGTATATTAGATCCAGGAATTCATTAATTAGTGTTTAGAGCACATTAAACAGTGTATGAATCCTATGTTGTTTCCTTAAAGAAGCCTAGAATGGGAAATTTGTGAAATACAAGGCAGAATACATTTGAAATAGAGATATAAACACATTTAGCAGCTTTGGAAAGCCTTACACTACACTGAAATGTATCATTAAACTGTATAACATAGGTGAGAGACAATGTTCCTGAGCTTTTCAGGTTCATAACAGTGTTTAGGTAGTTCTTTGTCCATGTTCCCAATGTTTATACCTGGACAAGAAGGCCGAATGTTAGAAACTACAAGAAAACATCAGTAATTCTGGGAAAATGACAATAAATAGATGAGAACTCGCATAGAACATGTACAAAACACTTCTCCAACTGAGTTGTTCATGTAGAAAAGGTATCTTAGGTCCAGGAATTCCTAAATTTGGGTTTCGACCACATTAAACAGTGTATGAATTCTATGTTGTTTCCTTAAAGTACCTAGAATGGTAAATGTGTGAAATACAAGGCAGAATACACTTGAAATAGAGATATAAACACATTTAGCAGCTTTGGAAAGCCTTACACTTCACTGAAATGTATCATTAAACTCTTTTACATAGGTGAGAGACAAAATTCACGAGCTTTTCAGGTTCAAAGCACTGTTTAGGTAGTTGTTTTTCCATGTTCCCAATGTTTATACCTGGACAAGAAGGCCGAATGTTAGAAACTACAAGAAAACATCAGTAATTCTGGGAAAATGACAATAAATAGATGAGAACTCGCATAGAACATGTACAAAACACTTCTCCAACTGAGTTTTTCCTATAGAAAAGTTATCTTAGATCCATGAACTCCTTAATTCGCGTTTAGAGCACATTAAACAGTGTATGAATCCTATGGTGTTTCCTTAAAGTAGCCTAGAATGGTAAATTTGTGAAATAAAGGCAGAGTACACTTGAAATAGAGATATAAACACATTTAGCAGCTGTGGAAAGCCTTACACTTCACTGAAATGTTCAATTAAACTCTTTTACATAGGTGAGAGACAAAATTCACGAGCTTTTCAGGTTCATAACAGTGTTTAGGTAGTTGTTTGTCCATGTTCCCAATGTTTATACCTGGAGAAGACGGCCGAATGTTAGAAAATACAAGAAAACATCAGTAATTCTGAGAAAATGACAATAAATAGATGAGAACATGCATAGAACATGTACAAAACACTTCTCCAACTGAGTTGTTCATGTAGAAAAGGTATCTTAGGTCCAGGAATTCCTAAATTCGGGTTTCGAGCACATTAAACACTGTAAGAATCCTATGTTGTTTCCTTAAAGTAGCCTAGAATGTTAAATGTGTAAAACAAAAGGCAGAATACACTTGAAATAGAGATATAAACACATTTAGCAGCTGTGGAAAGCCTTACACTTCACTGAAATGTATCATTATACTCTATAACATAGGTGAGTGACAATGTTCCCGAGCTTTTCAGGTACATAACACTGTTTAGGTAGTTGTTTGTCCATGTTCTCAAAGTTTATAACTGGACAAGAAGGCCTAATGTTAGAAACTGCAAGAAAACATCAGTAATTCTGGCAAAATGCCAATAAATAGATGAAAACTCATATAGACTATGTATAAAACACTTCTCCAACTGAGTTGTTCATGTAGAAAAGGTATCTTAGATCCAGGAATTCCTTAATTCACGTTTAGAGCACATTAAATAGTGTATGAATCCTATGTTGTTTCCTTAAAGTAGCCTAGAATGGTAAATGTGTGAAATACAAGGAAGAATACATTTAAAATAGAGATACAGACACATTTAGCAACTGTGGAAAGCCTTACACTTCATTGAAATGTATCATTAAACTCTTTTACATAGGTGAGAGACAAAATTCACGAGCTTTTCAGGTTCATAACAGTGTTTAGGTAGTTGTTTGTCCATGTTCCCAATGTTTATACCTGGATAAGAAGGCCGAATGTTAGAAACTACAAGAAAACATCAGTAATTCTGGGAAAATGACAATAAATAGATGAGAACTTGCATAGAACATGTACAAAACACTTCTCCAACTGAGTTGTTCCAGTAGAAAAGGTATCTTCGATCCAGGAATTCCTTAATTCCCGTTTAGAGCACATTAAACAGTGTATGAATCCTATGGTGTTTCCTTAAAGTAGCCTAGAATGGTAAATTTTTGAAATAAAGGCAGAGTACACTTGAAATAGAGATATAAACACATTTAGCAGCTGTGGAAAGCCTTACACTTCACTGAAATGTATCATTAAACTCTTTTGCATAGGTGAGAGACAAAATTCACGAGCTTTTCATGTTCATAACACTGTTTAGGTAGTTTTTTGTCCATGTTCCAAATGTTTAAAACTGGACAAGAAGACCAAATGTTAGAAACTACAAGAAAACATCAGTAATTCTGGGAAAATGACAATAAATAAATGAGAACTCATATAGACCAACCATGTATAAAACACTTCTCCAATTGAGTTGTTCATGTAGAAAAGGTATATTAGATCCAGGAATTCATTAATTCGTGTTTAGAGCACATTAAACAGTGTATGAATCCTATGTTGTTTCCTTAAAGAAGCCTAGAATGGGAAATTTGTGAAATACAAGGCAGAATACATTTGAAATAGAGATATAAACACATTTAGCAGCTTTGGAAAGCCTTACACTTCACTGAAATATATCATTAAACTCTTTTACATAGGTGAGAGAGAAAATTCACCAGCTTTTCAGGTTCATAGCATTGTTTAGGTAGTTGTTTTTCCATGTTCCCAATGTTTATACCTGGACAAGAAGGCCGAATGTTAGAAACTACAAGAAAAAATCAGTAATTCTGAAAAAATGACAATAAATAGATGAGAACTTGCATAGAACATGTACAAAACACTTCTCCAACTGAGTTGTTCATGTCGAAAAGGTATCTTAGGTCCAGGAATTCCTAAATTCGGGTTTAGAGCACATTAAACAGTGTATGAATCCTATGTTGTTTCCTAGATGTAGCCTAGAATGGTAAATGTGTGAAATACAAGTCACAATACACTTGAAATAGAGCTATAAACATATTTAGCAGCTGTGGAAAGCCTTACACTTCACTGAAATGTATCATTATACTCTATAACATAGGTGAGTGACAATGTTCCCGAGCTTTTCAGGTACATAACACTGTTTAGGTAGTTGTTTGTCCATGTTCTCAAAGTTTATAACTGGACAAGAAGGCCTAATGTTAGAAACTGCAAGAAAACATCAGTAATTCTGGCAAAATGCCAATAAATAGATGAGAACTTGCATAGAACATGTACAAAACACTTCTCCAACTGAGTTGTTCCAGTAGAAAAGGTATCTTAGATCCAGGAATTCCTTAATTCCCGTTTAGAGCACATTAAACAGTGTATGAATCCTATGGTGTTTCCTTAAAGTAGCCTAGAATGGTAAATTTGTGAAATAAAGGCAGAGTACACTTGAAATAGAGATATAAACACATTTAGCAGCTGTGGAAAGCCTTACACTTCACTGAAATGTTCAATTAAACTCTTTTACATAGGTGAGAGACAAAATTCACGAGCTTTTCAGGTTCATAACAGTGTTTAGGTAGTTGTTTGTCCATGTTCCCAATGTTTATACCTGGAGAAGACGGCCGAATGTTAGAAAATACAAGAAAACATCAGTAATTCTGAGAAAATGACAATAAATAGATGAGAACATGCATAGAACATGTACAAAACACTTCTCCAACTGAGTTGTTCATGTAGAAAAGGTATCTTAGGTCCAGGAATTCCTAAATTCGGGTTTCGAGCACATTAAACACTGTAAGAATCCTATGTTGTTTCCTTAAAGTAGCCTAGAATGTTAAATGTGTAAAACAAAAGGCAGAATACACTTGAAATAGAGATATAAACACATTTAGCAGCTGTGGAAAGCCTTACACTTCACTGAAATGTATCATTATACTCTATAACATAGGTGAGTGACAATGTTCCCGAGCTTTTCAGGTACATAACACTGTTTAGGTAGTTGTTTGTCCATGTTCTCAAAGTTTATAACTGGACAAGAAGGCCTAATGTTAGAAACTGCAAGAAAACATCAGTAATTCTGGCAAAATGCCAATAAATAGATGAAAACTCATATAGACTATGTATAAAACACTTCTCCAACTGAGTTGTTCATGTAGAAAAGGTATCTTAGATCCAGGAATTCCTTAATTCACGTTTAGAGCACATTAAATAGTGTATGAATCCTATGTTGTTTCCTTAAAGTAGCCTAGAATGGTAAATGTGTGAAATACAAGGAAGAATACATTTAAAATAGAGATACAGACACATTTAGCAACTGTGGAAAGCCTTACACTTCATTGAAATGTATCATTAAACTCTTTTACATAGGTGAGAGACAAAATTCACGAGCTTTTCAGGTTCATAACAGTGTTTAGGTAGTTGTTTGTCCATGTTCCCAATGTTTATACCTGGATAAGAAGGCCGAATGTTAGAAACTACAAGAAAACATCAGTAATTCTGGGAAAATGACAATAAATAGATGAGAACTTGCATAGAACATGTACAAAACACTTCTCCAACTGAGTTGTTCCAGTAGAAAAGGTATCTTCGATCCAGGAATTCCTTAATTCCCGTTTAGAGCACATTAAACAGTGTATGAATCCTATGGTGTTTCCTTAAAGTAGCCTAGAATGGTAAATTTTTGAAATAAAGGCAGAGTACACTTGAAATAGAGATATAAACACATTTAGCAGCTGTGGAAAGCCTTACACTTCACTGAAATGTATCATTAAACTCTTTTACATAGGTGAGAGACAAAATTCACGAGCTTTTCAGGTTCATAACAATGTTTAGTTAGTTGTTTGTCCATGTTCCCAATGTTTATACCTGGATAAGAAGGCCGAATGTTAGAAACTACAAGAAAACATCAGTAATTCTGGGAAAATGACAATAAATAGATGAGAACTTGAGTAGAACATGTACAAAACACTTCTCCAACTGAGTTTTTCATGTAGAAAAGGTATCTTAGATCCAGGAATTCCTTAATTCGCCTTTAAAGCACATTAAACAGTGTATGAATCTATGTTGTTTCCTTAAAGTAGCCTAGAATGGTAAATGTGTGAAATACAATGCAGAATACACTTGAAATAGAGATATAAACACATTTAGCAGCTGTGGAAAGCCTTACACTTCACTGAAATATACAATTAAACTCATTTACATAGGTGAGAGACAAAATTCACGAGCTTTTCAGGTTCATAACAGTGTTTAGGTAGTTGTTTGTCCATGTTCCCAATGTTTATACCTGGACAAGAAGGCCAAATGTTAGAAAATACAAGAAAACATCAGTAATTCTGAGAAAATGACAATAAATAGATGAGAACTTGCATAGAACATGTACAAAACACTTCTCCAACTGAGTTGTTCATGTAGAAAAGGTATCTTAGGTCCAGGAATTCCTAAATTCGGGTTTCGAGCACATTAAACACTGTAAGAATCCTATGTTGTTTCCTTAAAGTACCCTAGAATGTTAAATGTGTGAAACAAAAGGCAGAATACACTTGAAATAGAGATATAAACACATTTAGCAGCTGTGGAAAGCCTTACACTTCACTGAAATGTATCATTATACTCTATAACATAGGTGAGTGACAATGTTCCCGAGCTTTTCAGGTACATAACACTGTTTAGGTAGTTGTTTGTCCATGTTCTCAAAGTTTATAACTGGACAAGAAGGCCTAATGTTAGAAACTGCAAGAAAACATCAGTAATTCTGGCAAAATGCCAATAAATAGAAGAAAACTCATATAGACTATGTATAAAACACTTCTCCAACTGAGTTGTTCATGTAGAAAAGGTATCTTAGATCCAGGAATTCCTTAATTCACGTTTAGAGCACATTAAACAGTGTATGAATCCTATGTTGTTTCCTTAAAGTAGCCTAGAATGGTAAATGTGTGAAATACAAGGCAGAATACATTTAAAATAGAGATACAGACACATTTAGCAACTGTGGAAAGCCTTACACTTCATTGAAATGTATCATTAAACTCTTTTACATAGGTGAGAGACAAAATTCACGAGCTTTTCAGGTTCATAACAGTGTTTAGGTAGTTGTTTGTCCATGTTCCCAATGTTTATACCTGGATAAGAAGGCCGAATGTTAGAAACTACAAGAAAACATCAGTAATTCTGGGAAAATGACAATAAATAGATGAGAACTTGCATAGAACATGTACAAAACACTTCTCCAACTGAGTTGTTCCAGTAGAAAAGGTATCTTCGATCCAGGAATTCCTTAATTCCCGTTTAGAGCACATTAAACAGTGTATGAATCCTATGGTGTTTCCTTAAAGTAGCCTAGAATGGTAAATTTTTGAAATAAAGGCAGAGTACACTTGAAATAGAGATATAAACACATTTAGCAGCTGTGGAATGCCTTACACTTCACTGAAATGTATCATTAAACTCTTTTGCATAGGTGAGAGACAAAATTCACGAGCTTTTCATGTTCATAACACTGTTTAGGTAGTTTTTTGTCCATGTTCCAAATGTTTAAAACTGGACAAGAAGACCAAATGTTAGAAACTACAAGAAAACATCAGTAATTCTGGGAAAATGACAATAAATAAATGAGAACTCATATAGACCAACCATGTATAAAACACTTCTCCAATTGAGTTGTTCATGTAGAAAAGGTATATTAGATCCAGGAATTCATTAATTCGTGTTTAGAGCACATTAAACAGTGTATGAATCCTATGTTGTTTCCTTAAAGAAGCCTAGAATGGGAAATTTGTGAAATACAAGGCAGAATACATTTGAAATAGAGATATAAACACATTTAGCAGCTTTGGAAAGCCTTACACTTCACTGAAATATATCATTAAACTCTTTTACATAGGTGAGAGAGAAAATTCACCAGCTTTTCAGGTTCATAGCATTGTTTAGGTAGTTGTTTTTCCATGTTCCCAATGTTTATACCTGGACAAGAAGGCTGAATGTTAGAAACTACAAGAAAAAATCAGTAATTCTGAAAAAATGACAATAAATAGATGAGAACTTGCATAGAACATGTACAAAACACTTCTCCAACTGAGTTGTTCATGTCGAAAAGGTATCTTAGGTCCAGGAATTCCTAAATTCGGGTTTAGAGCACATTAAACAGTGTATGAATCCTATGTTGTTTCCTAGATGTAGCCTAGAATGGTAAATGTGTGAAATACAAGTCACAATACACTTGAAATAGAGCTATAAACATATTTAGCAGCTGTGGAAAGCCTTACACTTCACTGAAATGTATCATTATACTCTATAACATAGGTGAGTGACAATGTTCCCGAGCTTTTCAGGTACATAACACTGTTTAGGTAGTTGTTTGTCCATGTTCTCAAAGTTTATAACTGGACAAGAAGGCCTAATGTTAGAAACTGCAAGAAAACATCAGTAATTCTGGCAAAATGCCAATAAATAGATGAAAACTCATATAGACTATGTATAAAACACTTCTCCAACTGAGTTGTTCATGTTGAAAAGGTATCTTAGATCCAGGAATTCCTTAATTCACGTTTAGAGCACATTAAACAGTGTATGAATCCTATGTTGTTTCCTTAAAGTAGCCTAGAATGGTAAATGTGTGAAATACAAGGAAGAATACATTTAAAATAGAGATACAGACACATTTAGCAACTGTGGAAAGCCTTACACTTCATTGAAATGTATCATTAAACTCTTTTACATAGGTGAGAGACAAAATTCACGAGCTTTTCAGGTTCATAACAGTGTTTAGGTAGTTGTTTGTCCATGTTCCCAATGTTTATACCTGGAGAAGAAGGCCGAATGTTAGAAACTACAAGAAAACATCAGTAATTCTGGGAAAATGACAATAAATAGATGAGAACTTGCATAGAACATGTACAAAACACTTCTCCAACTGAGTTGTTCCAGTAGAAAAGGTATCTTAGATCCAGGAATTCCTTAATTCCCGTTTAGAGCACATTAAACAGTGTATGAATCCTATGGTGTTTCCTTAAAGTAGCCTAGAATGGTAAATTTGTGAAATAAAGGCAGAGTACACTTGAAATAGAGATATAAACACATTTAGCAGCTGTGGAAAGCCTTACACTTCACTGAAATGTTCAATTAAACTCTTTTACATAGGTGAGAGACAAAATTCACGAGCTTTTCAGGTTCATAACAGTGTTTAGGTAGTTGTTTGTCCATGTTCCCAATGTTTATACCTGGAGAAGACGGCCGAATGTTAGAAAATACAAGAAAACATCAGTAATTCTGAGAAAATGACAATAAATAGATGAGAACATGCATAGAACATGTACAAAACACTTCTCCAACTGAGTTGTTCATGTAGAAAAGGTATCTTAGGTCCAGGAATTCCTAAATTCGGGTTTCGAGCACATTAAACACTGTAAGAATCCTATGTTGTTTCCTTAAAGTAGCCTAGAATGTTAAATGTGTAAAACAAAAGGCAGAATACACTTGAAATAGAGATATAAACACATTTAGCAGCTGTGGAAAGCCTTACACTTCACTGAAATGTATCATTATACTCTATAACATAGGTGAGTGACAATGTTCCCGAGCTTTTCAGGTACATAACACTGTTTAGGTAGTTGTTTGTCCATGTTCTCAAAGCTTATAACTGGACAAGAAGGCCTAATGTTAGAAACTGCAAGAAAACATCAGTAATTCTGGCAAAATGCCAATAAATAGATGAAAACTCATATAGACTATGTATAAAACACTTCTCCAACTGAGTTGTTCATGTAGAAAAGGTATCTTAGATCCAGGAATTCCTTAATTCACGTTTAGAGCACATTAAACAGTGTATGAATCCTATGTTGTTTCCTTAAAGTAGCCTAGAATGGTAAATGTGTGAAATACAAGGAAGAATACATTTAAAATAGAGATACAGACACATTTAGCAACTGTGGAAAGCCTTACACTTCATTGAAATGTATCATTAAACTCTTTTACATAGGTGAGAGACAAAATTCACGAGCTTTTCAGGTTCATAACAGTGTTTAGGTAGTTGTTTGTCCATGTTCCCAATGTTTATACCTGGAGAAGAAGGCCGAATGTTAGAAACTACAAGAAAACATCAGTAATTCTGGGAAAATGACAATAAATAGATGAGAACTTGCATAGAACATGTACAAAACACTTCTCCAACTGAGTTGTTCCAGTAGAAAAGGTATCTTCGATCCAGGAATTCCTTAATTCCCGTTTAGAGCACATTAAACAGTGTATGAATCCTATGGTGTTTCCTTAAAGTAGCCTAGAATGGTAAATTTTTGAAATAAAGGCAGAGTACACTTGAAATAGAGATATAAACACATTTAGCAGCTGTGGAAAGCCTTACACTTCACTGAAATGTATCATTAAACTCTTTTGCATAGGTGAGAGACAAAATTCACGAGCTTTTCATGTTCATAACACTGTTTAGGTAGTTGTTTGTCCATGTTCCAAATGTTTAAAACTGGACAAGAAGACCAAATGTTAGAAACTACAAGAAAACATCAGTAATTCTGGGAAAATGACAATAAATAAATGAGAACTCATATAGACCAACCATGTATAAAACACTTCTCCAATTGAGTTGTTCATGTAGAAAAGGTATATTAGATCCAGGAATTCATTAATTCGTGTTTAGAGCACATTAAACAGTGTATTTATCCTATGTTGTTTCCTTAAAGAAGCCTAGAATGGGAAATTTGTGAAATACAAGGCAGAATACATTTGAAATAGAGATATAAACACATTTAGCAGCTTTGGAAAGCCTTACACTTCACTGAAATGTATCATTAAACTCTTTTACATAGGTGAGAGAGAAAATTCACCAGCTTTTCAGGTTCATAGCATTGTTTAGGTAGTTGTTTTTCCATGTTCCCAATGTTTATACCTGGACAAGAAGGCTGAATGTTAGAAACTACAAGAAAAAATCAGTAATTCTGAAAAAATGACAATAAATAGATGAGAACTTGCATAGAGCATGTACAAAACACTTCTCCAACTGAGTTGTTCATGTCGAAAAGGTATCTTAGGTCCAGGAATTCCGAAATTCGGGTTTAGAGCACATTAAACAGTGTATGAATCCTATGTTGTTTCCTAGATGTAGCCTAGAATGGTAAATGTGTGAAATACAAGTCACAATACACTTGAAATAGAGCTATAAACATATTTAGCAGCAGTGGAAAGCCTTACACTTCACTGAAATGTATCATTATACTCTATAACATAGGTGAGTGACAATGTTCCCGAGCTTTTCAGGTACATAACACTGTTTAGGTAGTTGTTTGTCCATGTTCTCAAAGTTTTTAACTGGACAAGAAGGCCTAATGTTAGAAACTGCAAGAAAACATCAGTAATTCTGGCAAAATGCCAATAAATAGATGAGAACTTGCATAGAACATGTACAAAACACTTCTCCAACTGAGTTGTTCATGTGGAAAAGGTATCTTAGATCCAGGAATTCCTTAATTCCCGTTTAGAGCACATTAAACAGTGTATTTATCCTATGTTGTTTCCTTAAAGAAGCCTAGAATGGGAAATTTGTGAAATACAAGGCAGAATACATTTGAAATAGAGATATAAACACATTTAGCAGCTTTGGAAAGCCTTACACTTCACTGAAATGTATCATTAAACTCTTTTACATAGGTGAGAGACAAAATTCACCAGCTTTTCAGGTTCATAGCACTGTTTAGGTAGTTGTTTTTCCATGTTCCCAATGTTTATACCTGGACAAGAAGGCTGAATGTTAGAAACTACAAGAAAAAATCAGTAATTCTGGAAAAATGACAATAAATAGATGAGAACATGCATAGAACATGTACAAAACACTTCTCCAACTGAGTTGTTCATGTAGAAAAGGTATCTTAGGTCCAGGAATTCCTAAATTCGGGTTTAGAGCACATTAAACAGTGAATGAATCCTATGTTGTTTCCTAGATGTAGCCTAGAATGGTAAATGTGTGAAATACAAGGCAGAATACACTTGAAATAGAGATATAAACACATTTAGCAGCTGTGGAAAGCATTACACTTCACTGAAATGTATAATTAAACTCTTTTACATAGGTGAGAGACAAAATTCACGAGCTTTTCAGGTTCATAACAGTGTTTAGGTAGTTGTTTGTCCATGTTCCCAATGTTTATACCTGGATTAGAAGGCCGAATGTTAGAAACTACAAGAAAACATCAGTAATTCTGGGAAAATGACAATAAATAGATGAGAACTTGCATAGAACATGTACAAAACACTTCTCCAACTGAGTTGTTCCAGTAGAAAAGGTATCTTCGATCCAGGAATTCCTTAATTCCCGTTTAGAGCACATTAAACAGTGTATGAATCCTATGGTGTTTCCTTAAAGTAGCCTAGAATGGTAAATTTTTGAAATAAAGGCAGAGTACACTTGAAATAGAGATATAAACACATTTAGCAGCTGTGGAAAGCCTTACACTTCACTGAAATGTATCATTAAACTCTTTTGCATAGGTGAGAGACAAAATTCACGAGCTTTTCATGTTCATAACACTGTTTAGGTAGTTGTTTGTCCATGTTCCAAATGTTTAAAACTGGACAAGAAGACCAAATGTTAGAAACTACAAGAAAACATCAGTAATTCTGGGAAAATGACAATAAATAAATGAGAACTCATATAGACCAACCATGTATAAAACACTTCTCAAATTGAGTTGTTCATGTAGAAAAGGTATATTAGATCCAGGAATTCATTAATTCGTGTTTAGAGCACATTAAACAGTGTATGAATCCTATGTTGTTTCCTTAAAGAAGCCTAGAATGGGAAATTTGTGAAATACAAGGCAGAATACATTTGAAATAGAGATATAAACACATTTAGCAGCTTTGGAAAGCCTTACACTTCACTGAAATGTATCATTAAACTCTTTTACATAGGTGAGAGAGAAAATTCACCAGCTTTTCAGGTTCATAGCATTGTTTAGGTAGTTGTTTGTCCATGTTCCCAATGTTTATACCTGGATAAGAAGGCCGAATGTTAGAAACTACAAGAAAACATCAGTAATTCTGGGAAAATGACAATAAATAGATGAGAACTTGCATAGAACATGTACAAAACACTTCTCCAACTGAGTTGTTCCAGTAGAAAAGGTATCTTCGATCCAGGAATTCCTTAATTCCCGTTTAGAGCACATTAAACAGTGTATGAATCCTATGGTGTTTCCTTAAAGTAGCCTAGAATGGTAAATTTTTGAAATAAAGGCAGAGTACACTTGAAATAGAGATATAAACACATTTAGCAGCTGTGGAAAGCCTTACACTTCACTGAAATGTATCATTAAACTCTTTTGCATAGGTGAGAGACAAAATTCACGAGCTTTTCATGTTCATAACACTGTTTAGGTAGTTGTTTGTCCATGTTCCAAATGTTTAAAACTGGACAAGAAGACCAAATGTTAGAAACTACAAGAAAACATCAGTAATTCTGGGAAAATGACAATAAATAAATGAGAACTCATATAGACCAACCATGTATAAAACACTTCTCCAATTGAGTTGTTCATGTAGAAAAGGTATATTAGATCCAGGAATTCATTAATTCGTGTTTAGAGCACATTAAAAAGTGTATGAATCCTATGTTGTTTCCTTAAAGAAGCCTAGAATGGGAAATTTGTGAAATACAAGGCAGAATACATTTGAAATAGAGATATAAACACATTTAGCAGCTTTGGAAAGCCTTACACTTCACTGAAATATATCATTAAACTCTTTTACATAGGTGAGAGAGAAAATTCACCAGCTTTTCAGGTTCATAGCATTGTTTAGGTAGTTGTTTTTCCATGTTCCCAATGTTTATACCTGGACAAGAAGGCCGAATGTTAGAAACTACAAGAAAAAATCAGTAATTCTGAAAAAATGACAATAAATAGATGAGAACTTGCATAGAACATGTACAAAACACTTCTCCAACTGAGTTGTTCATGTCGAAAAGGTATCTTAGGTCCAGGAATTCCTAAATTCGGGTTTTGACCACATTAAACAGTATATGAATCCTATGTTGTTTCCTTAAAGTATCTAGAATGGTAAATGTGTGAAATACAAGGCAGAATACACTTGAAATAGAGATATAAACACATTTAGCAGCTTTGGAAAGCCTTACACTACACTGAAATGTATCATTAAACTGTATAACATAGGTGAGAGACAATGTTCCTGAGCTTTTCAGGTTCATAACAGTGTTTAGGTAGTTGTTTGTCCATGTTCCCAATGTTTATACCTGGACAAGAAGGCCGAATGTTAGAAACTACAAGAAAAAATCAGTAATTCTGGAAAAATGACAATAAATAGATGAGAACTTGCATAGAACATGTACAAAACACTTCTCCAACTGAGTTGTTCCTATAGAAAAGTTATCTTAGATCCATGAATTCCTTAATTCGCGTTTAGAGCACATTAAACAGTGTATGAATCCTATGTTGTTTCCTTAAAGTAGCCTAGAATGGTAAATGTGTGAAATACAAGGCAGAATACACTTGAAATAGAGATATAAACACATTTAGCAGCTTTGGATAGCCTTACACCACACTGTAATGTATAATTAAACTGTATAACATAGGTGAGAGACAATGTTCCCGAGCTTTTCACGTTCAAAACAGTGTTTAGGTAGTTGTTTGTCCATGTTCCCAATGTTTATACCTGGACAAGAAGGCCTAATGTTAGAAACTACAAGAAAACATCAGTAATACTGGGAAAATGACAGTAAATAGATGAGAACTTGCATAGAACAATTAAAAACACTTCTCCAACTGAGTTGTTCATGTAGAAAAGGTATCTTAGGTCCAGGAATTCCTAAATTCGGGTTTAGAGCACATTAAACAGTGTATGAATCCTATGTTGTTTCCTAGATGTAGCTTAGAATGGTAAATGTGTGAAATACAAGTCACAATACACTTGAAATAGAGATATAAACATATTTAGCAGCTGTGGAAAGCCTTACACTTCACTGAAATGTATCATTAAACTCTTTTACATATGTGAGAGACAAAATTCACGAGCTTTTCAGGTTCATAACAGTGTTTAGGTAGTTGTTTGTCCATGTTCCCAATGTTTATACCTGGGCAAGAAGGCCGAATGTTAGAAACTACAAGAAAACATCAGTAATTCTGGGAAAATGACAATAAATTAATGAGAACTCATATAGACTATGTATAAAACACTTCTCCAATTGAGTTGTTCATGTAGAAAAGGTATATTAGATCCAGGAATTCATTAATTAGTGTTTAGAGCACATTAAACAGTGTATGAATCCTATGTTGTTTCCTTAAAGTACCTAGAATGGTAAATGTGTGAAATACAAGGCAGAATACACTTGAAATAGAGATATAAACACATTTAGCAGCTTTGGAAAGCCTTACACTTCACTGAAATGTATCATTAAACTCTTTTACATAGGTGAGAGACAAAATTCACGAGCTTTTCAGGTTCATAGCACTGTTTAGGTAGTTGTTTGTCCATGTTCCCAATGTTTATACCTGGACAAGAAGGCTGAATGTTAGAAACTACAAGAAAAAATCAGTAATTCTGGAAAAATGACAATAAATAGATGAGAACTTGCATAGAACATGTACAAAACACTTCTCCAACTGAGTTGGTCATGTAGAAAAGTTATCTTAGGTCCAGGAATTCCTAAATTTGGGTTTCGACCACATTAAACAGTGTATGAATTCTATGTTGTTTCCTTAAAGTACCTAGAATGGTAAATGTGTGAAATACAAGGCAGAATACACTTGAAATAGAGATATAAACACATTTAGCAGCTTTGGAAAGCCTTACACTTCACTGAAATGTATCATTAAACTCTTTTACATAGGTGAGAGACAAAATTCACGAGCTTTTCAGGTTCATAGCACTGTTTAGGTAGTTGTTTTTCCATGTTCCCAATGTTTATACCTGGACAAGAAGGCCGAATGTTAGAAACTACAAGAAAACATCAGTAATTCTGGGAAAATGACAATAAATAGATGAGAACTCGCATAGAACAAGTACAAAACACTTCTCCAACTGAGTTGTTCCTATAGAAAAGTTATCTTAGATCCATGAACTCCTTAATTCGCATTTAGAGCACATTAAACAGTGTATGAATCCTATGTTGTTTCCTTAAAGTACCTAGAATGGTAAATGTGTGAAATACAAGGCAGAATACACTTGAAATAGAGATATAAACACATTTAGCAGCTTTGGAAAGCCTTACACTTCACTGAAATGTATCATTAAACTCTTTTACATAGGTGAGAGACAAAATTCACGAGCTTTTCAGGTTCATAGCACTGTTTAGGTAGTTGTTTTTCCATGTTCCCAATGTTTATACCTGGACAAGAAGGCTGAATGTTAGAAACTACAAGAAAACATCAATAATTCCGGAAAAATGACAATAAATAGATGAGAACTTGCATAGAACATGTACAAAACACTTCTCCAACTGAGTTGTTCATGTAGAAAAGGTATCTTAGGTCCAGGAATTCCTAAATTTGGGTTTCGACCACATTAAACAGTGTATGAATCCTATGTTGTTTCCTTAAAGTACCTAGAATGGTAAATGTGTGAAATACAAGGCAGAATACACTTGAAATGGAGATATAAACACATTTAGCAGCTGTGGAAAGCCTTACACTTCACTGAAATGTACAATTAAACTCTTTTACATAAGCGAGAGACAAAATTCACGAGCTTTTCAGGTTCATAACAGTGTTTAGGTAGTTGTTTCTCCATGTTCCCAATGTTTATACCTGGACAAGAATGCCGAATGTTAGAAAATACAAGAAAACATCAGTAATTCTGAGAAAATGACAATAAATAGATGATAACTTGCATAGAACATGTACAAACCACTTCTCCAACTGAGTTGTTCCTGTAGAAAAGGTATCTTAGATCCAGGAATTCCTTTATTCGCGTTTAGAGCACATTGAAAATTCTATGAATCCTATGTTGTTTCCTTAAAGTAGCCTAGAATGGTAAATGTGTGAAATACAAGGCAGAATACACTTGAAATAGAGATATAAACACATTTAGCAACTGTGGAAAGCCTTACACTTCATTGAAATGTATCATTAAACTCTTTTACATAGGTGAGAGACAAAATTCACGAGCTTTTCAGGTTCATAACAGTGTTTAGTTAGTTGTTTGTCCATGTTCCCATTGTTTATAACTGGACAAGAAGACCAAATGTTAGAAACTACAAGAAATCATCAGTAATTCTGGGAAAATGACAATAAATAAATGAGAACTTGCATAGAACATGTACAAAACACTTCTCCAACTAAGTTGTTCATGTAGAAAAGGTATCTTAGATCCAGGAATTCCTTAATTCGCGTTTAGAACACATTAAAAATTGGATGAATCCTATGTTGTTTCCTTAAAGTAGCCTAGAATGGTAAATGTGTGAAATACAAGGCAGAATACACTTGAAATAGAGATATAAACACATTTAGCAACTGTGGAAAGCCTTACACTTCATTGAAATGTATCATTAAACCCTTTTACATAGGTGAGAGACAAAATTCACGAGTTTCAGGTTCATAACAGTGTTTAGTTAGTTGTTTGTCCATGTTCCCAATGTTTATACCTGGACAAGAAGGCCGAATGTTAGAAACTACAAGAAAACATCAGTAATTCTGGGAAAATGACAATAAATAGATGAGAACTTGCATAGAACATGTACAAAACACTTCTCCAACTGAGTTGTTCCTATTGAAAAGGTATCTTAGATCCAGGAATTCCTTAATTCCCATTTAGAGCACATTAAACAGTGTATGGATCCTATGTTGTTTCCTTAAAGTAGCCTAGAATGGTAAATGTGTGAAATACAAGGCAGAATACACTTGAAATAGAGATATAAACACATTTAGCAACTGTGGAAAGCCTTACACTTCATTGAAATGTATCATTAAACTCTTTTACATAGGTGAGAGACAAAATTCATGAGCTTTTCAGGTTCATAACAGTGTTTAGTTAGTTGTTTGTCCATGTTCCAATGTTTATACCTGGATAAGAAGGCCGAATGTTAGAAACTACAAGAAAACATCAGTAATTCTGGGAAAATGACAATAAATAGATGAGAACTTGCATAGAACATGTACAAAACACTTCTCCAACTGAGTTGTTCATGTAGAAAAGGTATCTTAGGTCCAGGAATTCCTTAATTCCCGTTTAGAGCACATTAAACAGTGTATGAATCCTATGTTGTTTCCTTAAAGTAGCCTAGAATGGTAAATGTGTGAAATACAAGGCAGAATACACTTGAAATAGAGATATAAACACATTTAACAGCTGTGGAAAGCCTTACACTTCATTGCAATGTATCATTAAGCTCTTTTACATAGGTGAGAGAGAAAATTCACGAGCTTTTCAGGTTCATAACAGTGTTTAGGTAGTTGTTTGTCCATGTTCCCAATGTTTATACCTGGACAAGAAGACCAAATGTTAGAAACTACAAGAAAACATCAGTAATTCTGGGAAAATGACAATAAATAGATGAGAACTTGCATAGAACATGTACAAAACACTTCTCCAACTGAGTTGTTCATGTCGAAAAGGTATCTTAGGTCCAGGAATTCCTAAATTCGGGTTTAGAGCACATTAAACAGTGTATGAATCCTATGTTGTTTCCTAGATGTAGCCTAGAATGGTAAATGTGTGAAATACAAGGCAGAATACACTTGAAATAGAGATATAAACACATTTAGCAGCTGTGGAAAGCCTTACACTTCACTGAAATGTATCATTAAACTCTTTTACATATGTGAGAGACAAAATTCACGAGCTTTTCAGGGTCATAACAGTGTTTAGGTAGTTGTTTGTCCATGTTCCCAATGTTTATACCTGGGCAAGAAGGCCAAATGTTAGAAACTACAAGAAAAAATCAGTAATTCTGGAAAAATTACAATAAATAGATGAGAACTTGCATAGAACATGTACAAAACACTTCTCCAACTGAGTTGTTCATGTAGAAAAGGTATCTTAGTTCCAGGAATTCCTAAATTCGGGTTTAGAGCACATTAAACAGTGTATGAATCCTATGTTGTTTCCTAGATGTAGCCTAGAATGGTAAATGTGTGAAATACAAGGCAGAATACACTTGAAATAGAGATATAAACACATTTAGCAGCTTTGGAAAGCCTTACACTACACTGAAATGTATCATTAAACTGTATAACATAGGTGAGAGACAATGTTCCTGAGCTTTTCAGGTTCATAACAGTGTTTAGGTAGTTGTTTGTCCATGTTCCCAATGTTTATACCTGGACAAGAAGGCCGAATGTTAGAAACTACAAGAAAAAATCAGTAATTCTGGAAAAATGACAATAAATAGATGAGAACTTGCATAGAACATGTACAAAACACTTCTCCAACTGAGTTGTTCCTATAGAAAAGTTATCTTAGATCCATGAATTCCTTAATTCGCGTTTAGAGCACATTAAACAGTGTATGAATCCTATGTTGTTTCCTTAAAGTAGCCTAGAATGGTAAATGTGTGAAATACAAGGCAGAATACACTTGAAATAGAGATATAAACACATTTAGCAGCTTTGGATAGCCTTACACTACACTGTAATGTATAATTAAACTGTATAACATAGGTGAGAGACAATGTTCCCGAGCTATTCACGTTCAAAACAGTGTTTAGGTAGTTGTTTGTCCATGTTCCCAATGTTTATACCTGGACAAGAAGGCCTAATGTTAGAAACTACAAGAAAACATCAGTAATACTGGGAAAATGACAGTAAATAGATGAGAACTTGCATAGAACAATTAAAAACACTTCTCCAACTGAGTTGTTCATGTAGAAAAGGTATCTTAGGTCCAGGAATTCCTAAATTCGGGTTTAGAGTACATTAAACAGTGTATGAATCCTATGTTGTTTCCTAGATGTAGCTTAGAATGGTAAATGTGTGAAATACAAGTCACAATACACTTGAAATAGAGATATAAACATATTTAGCAGCTGTGGAAAGCCTTACACTTCACTGAAATGTATCATTAAACTCTTTTACATATGTGAGAGACAAAATTCACGAGCTTTTCAGGTTCATAACAGTGTTTAGGTAGTTGTTTGTCCATGTTCCCAATGTTTATACCTGGGCAAGAAGGCCGAATGTTAGAAACTACAAGAAAACATCAGTAATTCTGGGAAAATGACAATAAATAAATGAGAACTCATATAGACTATGTATAAAACACTTCTCCAATTGAGTTGTTCATGTAGAAAAGGTATATTAGATCCAGGAATTCATTAATTAGTGTTTAGAGCACATTAAACAGTGTATGAATCCTATGTTGTTTCCTTAAAGAAGCCTAGAATGGGAAATTTGTGAAATACAAGGCAGAATACATTTGAAATAGAGATATAAACACATTTAGCAGCTTTGGAAAGCCTTACACTTCACTGAAATGTATCATTAAACTCTTTTACATAGGTGAGAGAGAAAATTCACCAGGTTTTCAGGTTCATAGCACTGTTTAGGTAGTTGTTTTTCCATGTTCCCAATGTTTATACCTGGACAAGAAGGCTGAATGTTAGAAACTACAAGAAAAAATCAGTAATTCTGGAAAAATGACAATAAATAGATGAGAACATGCATAGAACATGTACAAAACACTTCTCCAACTGAGTTGTTCATGTAGAAAAGGTACCTTAGGTCCAGGAATTCCTAAATTCGGGTTTAGAGCACATTAAACAGTGTATGAATCCTATGTTGTTTCCTAGATGTAGCCTAGAATGGTAAATGTGTGAAATACAAGGCAGAATACACTTGAAATAGAGATATAAACACATTTAGCAGCTGTGGAAAGCCTTACACTTCACTGAAATGTATCATTAAACTCTTTTACATAGTTGAGAGACAAAATTCACGAGCTTTTCAGGTTCATAGCACTGTTTAGTTAGTTGTTTTTCCATGTTCCCAATGTTTATACCTGGACAAGAAGGCTGAATGTTAGAAACTACAAGAAAAAATCAGTAATTCTGGAAAAATGACAATAAATAGATGAGAACTTGCATATAACATTTAAAAACACTACTCCAACTGAGTTGTTCATGTAGAAAAGGTATCTTAGGTCCAGGAATTCCTAAATTTGGGTTTTGACCACATTAAACAGTGTATGAATCCTATGTTGTTTCCTTAAAGTACCTAGAATGGTAAATGTGTGAAATACAAGGCAGAATACACTTGAAATAGAGATATAAACACATTTAGCAGCTTTGGAAAGCCTTACACTACACTGAAATGTATCATTAAACTGTATAACATAGGTGAGAGACAATGTTCCTGAGCTTTTCAGGTTCATAACAGTGTTTAGGTAGTTGTTTGTCCATGTTCCCAATGTTTATACCTGGACAAGAAGGCCGAATGTTAGAAACTACAAGAAAACATCAGTAATTCTGGGAAAATGACAATAAATAGATGAGAACTCGCATAGAACATGTACAAAACACTTCTCCAACTGAGTTGTTCATGTAGAAAAGTTATCTTAGGTCCAGGAATTCCTAAATTTGGGTTTCGACCACATTAAACAGTGTATGAATTCTATGTTGTTTCCTTAAAGTACCTAGAATGGTAAATGTGTGAAATACAAGGCAGAATACACTTGAAATAGAGATATAAACACATTTAGCAGCTTTGGAAAGCCTTACACTTCACTGAAATGTATCATTAAACTCTTTTACATAGGTGAGAGACAAAATTCTCGAGCTTTTCAGGTTCATAGCACTGTTTAGGTAGTTGTTTTTCCATGTTCCCAATGTTTATACCTGGACAAGAAGGCCGAATGTTAGAAACTACAAGAAAACATCAGTAATTCTGGGAAAATGACAATAAATAGATGAGAACTCATATAGACCATGTATAAAACACTTCTCCAACTGAGTTGTTCCTGTAGAAAAGGTATCTTAGATCCAGGAATTCCTTAATTCGCGTTTAGAGCACATTAAACAGTGTATGAATCCTATGTTGTTTCCTTAAAGTAGCCTAGAATGGTAAATGTGTGAAATACAAGGCAGAATACACTTGAAATAGAGATATAAACACATTTGCAGCTTTCAAAAGCCTTACACTTCACTGAATTGTATCATTATACTCTATAACATAGGTGAGAGACAATGTTCCAGAGCTTTTCAGGATCATAACACTGTTTAGGTAGTTGTTTGTCCATGTTCCCAACGTTTATACCTGGACAAGAAGGCCTAATGTTAGAAACTACAAGAAAACATCAGTAATTCTGGCAAAATGACAATAAATAGATGAGAACTTGCATAGAACATGTACAAAACACTTCTCCAACTGAGTTGTTCATGTAGAAAAGGTATCTTAGGTCCAGGAATTACAGAATTCGAGCTTAGAGCACATTAAACACTGTATGAATCCTATGTTGTTTCCTTAAAGTAGCCTAGAATGGTAAATGTGTGAAATAAAAGGCAGAATACACTTGAAATAGAGATATAAACAAATTTAGCAGCTGTGGAAAGCCTTACACTTCACTGAAATGTATCATTATACTCTATAACATAGGTGAGAGCCAAAATTCACGAGCTTTTCAGGTTCATAACAGTGATTAGTTAGTTGTTTGTCCATGTTTCCAAAGTTTATACCTGGATAAGAAGACCGAATGTTAGAAACTACTAGAAAACATCAGTAATTCAGTGAAAATGACAATAAAAAGATGAGAACTCATATAGACCATGTATAAAACACTTCTCCAACTGAGTTGTTCATGTAGAAAAGGGATCTTAGATCCAGGAATTCCTTAATTCGCGTTTAGAGCACATTAAACAGTGTATGAATCCTATGTTGTTTCCTTAAAGTAGCCTAGAATGGTAAATGTGTGAAATACAAGGCAGAATACACTTGAAATAGAGATATAAACACATTTAGCAGCTTTGGAAAGCCTTACACTACACTGAAATGTATCATGAAACTCTATAACATAGGTGAGAGACAATGTTCCCGAGGTTTTCAGGTTCATAAAACTGTTTAGGTAGTTGTTTGTCCATGTTCCCAACGTTTATACCTGGACAAGAAGTCCGAATGTTAGAAACTACAAGAAATCATCAGTAATTCTGGGAAAATGACAATAAATAAATGAGAACTTGCATAGAACATGTACAAAACACTTCTCCAACTAAGTTGTTCATGTAGAAAAGGTATCTTAGATCCAGGAATTCCTTAATTCGCGTTTAGAACACATTAAAAATTGGATGAATCCTATGTTGTTTCCTTAAAGTAGCCTAGAATGGTAAATGTGTGAAATACAAGGCAGAATACACTTGAAATAGAGATATAAACACATTTAGCAACTGTGGAAAGCCTTACACTTCATTGAAATGTATCATTAAACTCTTTTACATAGGTGAGAGACAAAATTCATGAGCTTTTCAGGTTCATAACAGTGTTTAGTTAGTTGTTTGTCCATGTTCCAATGTTTATACCTGGATAAGAAGGCCGAATGTTAGAAACTACAAGAAAACATCAGTAATTCTGGGAAAATGACAATAAATAGATGAGAACTTGCATAGAACATGTACAAAACACTTCTCCAACTGAGTTGTTCATGTAGAAAAGGTATCTTAGGTCCAGGAATTCCTTAATTCCCGTTTAGAGCACATTAAACAGTGTATGAATCCTATGTTGTTTCCTTAAAGTAGCCTAGAATGGTAAATGTGTGAAATACAAGGCAGAATACACTTGAAATAGAGATATAAACACATTTAACAGCTGTGGAAAGCCTTACACTTCATTGCAATGTATCATTAAGCTCTTTTACATAGGTGAGAGAGAAAATTCACGAGCTTTTCAGGTTCATAACAGTGTTTAGGTAGTTGTTTGTCCATGTTCCCAATGTTTATACCTGGACAAGAAGACCAAATGTTAGAAACTACAAGAAAACATCAGTAATTCTGGGAAAATGACAATAAATAGATGAGAACTTGCATAGAACATGTACAAAACACTTCTCCAACTGAGTTGTTCATGTCGAAAAGGTATCTTAGGTCCAGGAATTCCTAAATTCGGGTTTAGAGCACATTAAACAGTGTATGAATCCTATGTTGTTTCCTAGATGTAGCCTAGAATGGTAAATGTGTGAAATACAAGGCAGAATACACTTGAAATAGAGATATAAACACATTTAGCAGCTGTGGAAAGCCTTACACTTCACTGAAATGTATCATTAAACTCTTTTACATATGTGAGAGACAAAATTCACGAGCTTTTCAGGGTCATAACAGTGTTTAGGTAGTTGTTTGTCCATGTTCCCAATGTTTATACCTGGGCAAGAAGGCCAAATGTTAGAAACTACAAGAAAAAATCAGTAATTCTGGAAAAATTACAATAAATAGATGAGAACTTGCATAGAACATGTACAAAACACTTCTCCAACTGAGTTGTTCATGTAGAAAAGGTATCTTAGTTCCAGGAATTCCTAAATTCGGGTTTAGAGCACATTAAACAGTGTATGAATCCTATGTTGTTTCCTAGATGTAGCCTAGAATGGTAAATGTGTGAAATACAAGGCAGAATACACTTGAAATAGAGATATAAACACATTTAGCAGCTTTGGAAAGCCTTACACTACACTGAAATGTATCATTAAACTGTATAACATAGGTGAGAGACAATGTTCCTGAGCTTTTCAGGTTCATAACAGTGTTTAGGTAGTTGTTTGTCCATGTTCCCAATGTTTATACCTGGACAAGAAGGCCGAATGTTAGAAACTACAAGAAAAAATCAGTAATTCTGGAAAAATGACAATAAATAGATGAGAACTTGCATAGAACATGTACAAAACACTTCTCCAACTGAGTTGTTCCTATAGAAAAGTTATCTTAGATCCATGAATTCCTTAATTCGCGTTTAGAGCACATTAAACAGTGTATGAATCCTATGTTGTTTCCTTAAAGTAGCCTAGAATGGTAAATGTGTGAAATACAAGGCAGAATACACTTGAAATAGAGATATAAACACATTTAGCAGCTTTGGATAGCCTTACACTACACTGTAATGTATAATTAAACTGTATAACATAGGTGAGAGACAATGTTCCCGAGCTATTCACGTTCAAAACAGTGTTTAGGTAGTTGTTTGTCCATGTTCCCAATGTTTATACCTGGACAAGAAGGCCTAATGTTAGAAACTACAAGAAAACATCAGTAATACTGGGAAAATGACAGTAAATAGATGAGAACTTGCATAGAACAATTAAAAACACTTCTCCAACTGAGTTGTTCATGTAGAAAAGGTATCTTAGGTCCAGGAATTCCTAAATTCGGGTTTAGAGTACATTAAACAGTGTATGAATCCTATGTTGTTTCCTAGATGTAGCTTAGAATGGTAAATGTGTGAAATACAAGTCACAATACACTTGAAATAGAGATATAAACATATTTAGCAGCTGTGGAAAGCCTTACACTTCACTGAAATGTATCATTAAACTCTTTTACATATGTGAGAGACAAAATTCACGAGCTTTTCAGGTTCATAACAGTGTTTAGGTAGTTGTTTGTCCATGTTCCCAATGTTTATACCTGGGCAAGAAGGCCGAATGTTAGAAACTACAAGAAAACATCAGTAATTCTGGGAAAATGACAATAAATAAATGAGAACTCATATAGACTATGTATAAAACACTTCTCCAATTGAGTTGTTCATGTAGAAAAGGTATATTAGATCCAGGAATTCATTAATTAGTGTTTAGAGCACATTAAACAGTGTATGAATCCTATGTTGTTTCCTTAAAGAAGCCTAGAATGGGAAATTTGTGAAATACAAGGCAGAATACATTTGAAATAGAGATATAAACACATTTAGCAGCTTTGGAAAGCCTTACACTTCACTGAAATGTATCATTAAACTCTTTTACATAGGTGAGAGAGAAAATTCACCAGGTTTTCAGGTTCATAGCACTGTTTAGGTAGTTGTTTTTCCATGTTCCCAATGTTTATACCTGGACAAGAAGGCTGAATGTTAGAAACTACAAGAAAAAATCAGTAATTCTGGAAAAATGACAATAAATAGATGAGAACATGCATAGAACATGTACAAAACACTTCTCCAACTGAGTTGTTCATGTAGAAAAGGTACCTTAGGTCCAGGAATTCCTAAATTCGGGTTTAGAGCACATTAAACAGTGTATGAATCCTATGTTGTTTCCTAGATGTAGCCTAGAATGGTAAATGTGTGAAATACAAGGCAGAATACACTTGAAATAGAGATATAAACACATTTAGCAGCTGTGGAAAGCCTTACACTTCACTGAAATGTATCATTAAACTCTTTTACATAGGTGAGAGACAAAATTCACGAGCTTTTCAGGTTCATAGCACTGTTTAGTTAGTTGTTTTTCCATGTTCCCAATGTTTATACCTGGACAAGAAGGCTGAATGTTAGAAACTACAAGAAAAAATCAGTAATTCTGGAAAAATGACAATAAATAGATGAGAACTTGCATATAACATTTAAAAACACTACTCCAACTGAGTTGTTCATGTAGAAAAGGTATCTTAGGTCCAGGAATTCCTAAATTTGGGTTTTGACCACATTAAACAGTGTATGAATCCTATGTTGTTTCCTTAAAGTACCTAGAATGGTAAATGTGTGAAATACAAGGCAGAATACACTTGAAATAGAGATATAAACACATTTAGCAGCTTTGGAAAGCCTTACACTACACTGAAATGTATCATTAAACTGTATAACATAGGTGAGAGACAATGTTCCTGAGCTTTTCAGGTTCATAACAGTGTTTAGGTAGTTGTTTGTCCATGTTCCCAATGTTTATACCTGGACAAGAAGGCCGAATGTTAGAAACTACAAGAAAACATCAGTAATTCTGGGAAAATGACAATAAATAGATGAGAACTCGCATAGAACATGTACAAAACACTTCTCCAACTGAGTTGTTCATGTAGAAAAGTTATCTTAGGTCCAGGAATTCCTAAATTTGGGTTTCGACCACATTAAACAGTGTATGAATTCTATGTTGTTTCCTTAAAGTACCTAGAATGGTAAATGTGTGAAATACAAGGCAGAATACACTTGAAATAGAGATATAAACACATTTAGCAGCTTTGGAAAGCCTTACACTTCACTGAAATGTATCATTAAACTCTTTTACATAGGTGAAAGACAAAATTCTCGAGCTTTTCAGGTTCATAGCACTGTTTAGGTAGTTGTTTTTCCATGTTCCCAATGTTTATACCTGGACAAGAAGGCCGAATGTTAGAAACTACAAGAAAACATCAATTAATCTGAGTAAATGACAATAAATAGATGAGAACTTGCATAGAACATGTACAAAACACTTCTACAACTGAGTTGTTCATGTAGAAAAGGTATCTTAGATCCAGGAATTCCTTAATTCGCGTTTAGAGCACATTAAACAGTGTATGAATCCTATGTTGTTTCCTTAAAGTAGCCTCGAATGGTAAATGTGTGAAATAAAAGGCAGAATACACTTGAAATAGAGATATAAACACATTTGCAGCTTTCAAAAGCCTTACACTTCACTGAATTGTATCATTATACCCTATAACATAGGTGAGAGACAATGTTCCCGAGCTTTTCAGGATCATAACACTGTTTAGGTAGTTGTTTCTCCATGTTCCCAATATTTATACCTGTACAAGAAAGCCGAATGTTAGAAACTACAAGAAAACATCAGTAATTCTGAGAAAATGACAATAAATAGATGAGAACTCATATAGACCATGTATAAAACACTTCTCCAACTGAGTTGTTCATGTAGAAAAGGTATCTTAGATCCAGGAATTCCTTAATTCGCGTTTAGAGCACATTAAACAGTGTATGAATCCTATGTTGTTTCCTTAAAGTAGCCTCGAATGGTAAATGTGTGAAATAAAAGGCAGAATACACTTGAAATAGAGATATAAACACATTTGCAGCTTTCAAAAGCCTTACACTTCACTGAATTGTATCATTATACTCTATAACATAGGTGAGAGACAATGTTCCAGAGCTTTTCAGGATCATAACACTGTTTAGGTAGTTGTTTGTCCATGTTCCCAACGTTTATACCTGGACAAGAAGGCCTAATGTTAGAAACTACAAGAAAACATCAGTAATTCTGGCAAAATGACAATAAATAGATGAGAACTTGTATAGAACATGTACAAAACACTTCTCCAACTGAGTTGTTCATGTAGAAAAGGTATCTTAGATCCAGGAACTCCTGAATTCGCGTTTAGAGCACATTAAAGAGTGTATGAATCCTATGTTGTTGCCTCAAAGTAGCCTGCAATGGTAAATGTGTGAAATACAAGGCAGAATACACTTGAAATAGAGATATAAACACATTTAGCAGCTGTGGAAAGCCTTACACTTCATTGAAATGTATCATTAAACTCTTTTACATAGGTGAGAGACAAAATTCACGAGCTTTTTGGTTCATAACAGTGTTTAGTTAGTTGTTTGTCCATGTTCCCAATGATTATACCTGGATAAGAAGGCCTAATGTTAGAAACTACAAGAAAACATCAGTAATTATGGGAAAATGACAATAAATAGATGAGAACTTGCATAGAACATGTACAAAACACTTCTCCAACTGAGTTGTTCATGTAGAAAAGGTATCTTATGTCCAGGAATTCCTAAATTCGGGTTTCGAGCACATTAAACACTGTATGAATCCTATGTTGTTTCCTTAAAGTAGCCTAGAATGGTAAATGTGTGAAATACAAGGCAGAATACACTTGAAATAGAGATATAAACACATTTAGCAGCTTTGGAAAGCCTTACACTACACTGAAATGTATCATTAAACTCTATAACATAGGTGAGAGACAATGTTCCCGAGGTTTTCAGGTTCATAAAACTGTTTAGGTAGTTGTTTGTCCATGTTCCCAACGTTTATACCTGGACAAGAAGTCCGAATGTTAGAAACTACGAGAAAACATCAGTAATTCTGGGAAAATGACAATAAATAGATGAGAACTCATATAGACCATGTATAAAACACTTCTCCAACTGAGTTGTTCCTGTAGAAAAGTATCTTAGATCCAGGAATTCCTTAATTCGCGTTTAGAGCACATTAAACAGTGTATGAATCCTATGTTGTTTCCTTAAAGTAGCCTAGAATGGTAAATGTGTGAAATACAAGGCAGAATACACTTGAAATAGAGATATAAACACATTTAGCAGCTGTGGAAAGGCTTACACTTCACTGAAATGTACAATTAAACTCTTTTACATAGGTGAGAGACAAAATTCAAGAGCTTTTCAGGTTCATAACAGTATTTAGGTAGTTGTTTATTCATGTTACAATGTTTATACCTGGACAAGTAGGCCGAATGTTAGAAACTACAAGAAAACATCATTAAATCTGAGTAAATGACAATAAATAGATGAGAACTTGCATAGAACATGTACAAAACACTTCTCCAACTGAGTTGTTCATGTCGAAAAGGTATCTTAGGTCCAGGAATTCCTTAATTCGCGTTTAGAGCACATTAAACAGTGTATGAATCATATGTTGTTTCCTTAAAGTAGCCTAGAATGGTAAATGTGTGAAATACAAGGCAGAATACACTTGAAATAGAGATATAAACACATTTGCAGCTTTCAAAAGCCTTACACTTCACTGAAATGTATCATTATACTCTAGAACATAGGTGAGAGACAATGTTCCCGAGCTTTTCAGGATCATAACACTGTTTAGGTAGTTGTTTGTCCATGTTCCCAACGTTTATACCTGGACAAGAAGGCCTAATGTTAGAAACTACAAGAAAACATCAGTAATTCTGGGAAAATGACAATAAATAGATGAGAACTTGCATAGAACATGTACAAAACACTTCTCCAACTGAGTTGTTCCTATAGAAAAAGTATCTTAGGTCCAGGAATTCCTTAATTCGCGTTTAGAGCACATTAAACAGTGTATGAATCCTATGTTGTTTCCTTAAAGTAGCCTAGAATGGTAAATGTGTGAAATACAAGGCAGAATACACTTGAAATAGAGATATAAACACATTTAGCAGCTGTGGAAAGCCTTACACTTCATTGAAATGTATCATTATACTCTATAACATAGGTGAGAGACAAAATTCACGAGCTTTTCAGGTTCATAACAGTGATTAGTTAGTTGTTTGTCCATGTTCCCAAAGTTTATACCTGGATAAGAAGACCGAATGTTAGAAACTACTAGAAAACATCAGTAATTCAGTGAAAATGACAATAAAAAGATGAGAACTCATATAGACCATGTATAAAACACTTCTCCAACTGAGTTGTTCATGTAGAAAAGGGATCTTAGATCCAGGAATTCCTTAATTCGCGTTTAGAGCACATTAAACAGTGTATGAATCCTATGTTGTTTCCTTAAAGTAGCCTAGAATGGTAAATGTGTGAAATACAAGGCAGAATACACTTGAAATAGAGATATAAACACATTTAGCAGCTGTGGAAAGCCTTACACTACACTGAAATGTATCATGACACTCTATAACATAGGTGAGAGACAATGTTCCCGAGGTTTTCAGGTTCATAAAACTGTTTAGGTAGTTGTTTGTCCATGTTCCCAACGTTTATACCTGGACAAGAAGTCCGAATGTTAGAAACTACAAGAAAACATCATTAAATCTGAGTAAATGACAATAAATAGATGAGAACTTGCATAGAACATGTACAAAACACTTCTCCAACTGAGTTGTTCATGTCGAAAAGGTATCTTAGGTCCAGGAATTCCTAAAATCGGGTTTCGAGCACATTAAACACTGTATGAATCCTATGTTGTCTCCTTAAAGTAGCCTAGAATGGTAAATGAGTGAAATACAAGGCAGAATACACTTGAAATAGAGATATAAAGACATTTGCAGCTTTCAAAAGCCTTACACTTCACTGAATTGTATCATTATACTCTATAACATAGGTGAGAGACAATGTTCCCGAGCTTTTCAGGATCATAACACTGTTTAGGTAGTTGTTTGTCCATGTTCCCAACGTTTATACCTGGACAAGAAGGCCTAATGTTAGAAACTACAAGAAAACATCATTAATTCTGGGAAAATGACAATAAATAGATGAGAACTCATATAGACCATGTATAAAACACTTCTCCAACTGAGTTGTTCATGTAGAAAAGGTATCTTAGATCCAGGAACTCCTGAACTCGCGTTTAGAGCACATTAAAGAGTGTATGAATCCTATGTTGTTGCCTCAAAGTAGCCTGCAATGGTAAATGTGTGAAATACAAGGCAGAATACACTTGAAGTAGAGATATAAACACATTTAGCAGCTGTGGAAAGTCTTACACTTCATTGAAATGTATCATTAAACCCTTTTACATAGGTGGGAGACAAAATTCACGAGTTTCAGGTTCATAACAGTGTTTAGTTAGTTGTTTGTCCATGTTCCCAATGTTTATACCTGGACAAGAAGGCCGAATGTTAGAAACTACAAGAAAACATCAGTAATTCTGGGAAAATGACAATAAATAGATGAGAACTTGCATAGAACATGTACAAAACACTTCTCCAACTGAGTTGTTCCTATTGAAAAGGTATCTTAGATCCAGGAATTCCTTAATTCCCATTTAGAGCACATTAAACAGTGTATGAATCCTATGTTGTTTCCTTAAAGTAGCCTAGAATGGTAAATGTGTGAAATACAAGGCAGAATACACTTGAAGTAGCGATATAAACACATTTAGCAGCTGTGGAAAGCCTTACACTTCATTGAAATGTATCATTAAACTCTTTTACATTGGTGAGAGACAAAAATCATGAGCTTTTCAGGTTCATAACAGTGTTTAGATAGTTGTTTGTCCATGTTCCCAATGTTTATACCTGGACAAGAAGGCCGAATGTTAGAAACTACAAGAAAACATCAGTAATTCTGAGAAAATGACAATAAATAGATGAGAACTTGCATAGAACATGTACAAAACACTTCTCCAACTGAGTTGTTCCTGTAGAAAAGGTATGTTAGATCCAGAAATTCCTTAATTCGCGTTTAGAGCACATTAAACAGTGTATGAATCCTATATTGTTTCCTTAAAGTAGCCTAGAATGGTAAATGTGTGAAATACAAGGCAGAATACACATGAAGTAGAGATATAAACACATTTAGCAGCTGTGGAAAGCCTTACACTTCATTGAAATGTATCATTAAACTCTTTTACATAGGTGAGAGACAAAATTCACGAGCTTTTCAGGTTCATAACAGTGTTTAGTTAGTTGTTTGTCCATGTTCCCAATGATTATACCTGGATAAGAAGGCCTAATGTTAGAAACTACAAGAAAACATCAGTAATTATGGGAAAATGACAATAAATAGATGAGAACTTGCATAGAACATGTACAAAACACTTCTCCAACTGAGTTGTTCATGTAGAAAAGGTATCTTAGGTCCAGGAATTCCTAAATTTGGTTTCGAGCACATTAAACACTGTAAGAATCCTATGTTGTTTCCTTAAAGTAGCCTAGAATGGTAAATGTGTGAAATAAAAGGCAGAATACACTTGAAATAGAGATATAAACACATTTAGCAGCTGTGGAAAGCCTTACACTTCACTGAAATGTATCATTATACTCTATAACATAGGTGAGAGACAAAATTCACGAGCTTTTCAGGTTCATAACAGTGATTAGTTAGTTGTTTGTCCATGTTCCCAAAGTTTATACCTGGATAAGAAGACCGAATGTTAGAAACTACAAGAAAACATCAGTAATTCAGTGAAAATGACAATAAAAAGATGAGAACTCATATAGACCATGTATAAAACACTTCTCCAACTGAGTTGTTCATGTAGAAAAGGTATCTTAGATCCAGGAACTCCTGAACTCGCGTTTAGAGCACATTAAAGAGTGTATGAATCCTATGTTGTTGCCTCAAAGTAGCCTGCAATGGTAAATGTGTGAAATACAAGGCAGAATACACTTGAAGTAGAGATATAAACACATTTAGCAGCTGTGGAAAGCCTTACACTTCACTGAAATGTACAATTATACTCTTTTACATAGGTGAGAGACAAAATTCACGAGCTTTTCAGGTTCATAACACTGTTTAGGTAGTTGTTTCTCCATGTTCCCAATGTTTATACCTGGACAAGAAGGCCGAATGTTAGAAAATACAAGAAAACATCAGTAATTCTGAGAAAATGACAATAAATAGATGAGAACTTGCAAAGAACATGTACAAAACACTTCTCCAACTGAGTTGTTCATGTAGAAAAGGTATCTTAGGTCCAGGAATTCCTAAATTCGGGTTTCGAGCACATTAAACACTGTATGAATCCTATGTTGTTTCCTTAAAGTAGCATAGAATGGTAAATGTATGAAATACAAGGCAGAATACACTTGAAATAGAGATATAAACACATTTAGCAGCTTTGGAAAGCCTTACACTACAGTGAAATGTATCATTAAACTCTATAACATAGGTGAGAGACAATGTTCCCGAGGTTTTCAGGTTCATAACACTGTTTAGGTAGTTGTTTGTCCATGTTCCCAACGTTTATACCTGGACAAGAAGGCCTAATGTTAGAAACTATAAGAAAACATCAATTAATCTGACTAAATGACAATAAATAGATGAGAACTTGCATAGAACATGTACAAAACACTTCTACAACTGAGTTGTTCATGTAGAAAAGGTATCTTAGGTCCAGGAATTCCTTAATTCGCGTTTAGAGCACATTAAACAGTGTATGAATCCTATGTTGTTTCCTTAAAGTAGCCTCGAATGGTAAATGTGTGAAATACAAAGCAGAATACACTTTAAAGAGAGATATAAACACATTTGCAGCTTTCAAAAGCCTTACACTTCACTGAATTGTATCATTATACCCTGTAACATAGGTGAGAGACAATGTTCCCGAGCTTTTCAGGATCATAACACTGTTTAGGTAGTTGTTTCTCCATGTTCCCAATGTTTATACCTGTACAAGAAAGCCGAATGTTAGAAACTACAAGAAAACATCAGTAATTCTGAGAAAATGACAATAAATAGATGAGAACTCATATAGACCATGTATAAAACACTTCTCCAACTGAGTTGTTCATGTAGAAAAGGTATCTTAGATCCAGGAATTCCTTAATTCGCGTTTAGAGCACATTAAACAGTGTATGAATCCTATGTTGTTTCCTTAAAGTAGCCTCGAATGGTAAATGTGCGAAATACAAGGCAGAATACACTTGAAATAGAGATATAAACACATTTGCAGCTTTCAAAAGCCTTACACTTCACTGAATTGTATCATTATACTCTATAACATAGGTGAGAGACAATGTTCCAGAGCTTTTCAGGATCATAACACTGTTTAGGTAGTTGTTTGTCCATGTTCCCAACGTTTATACCTGGACAAGAAGGCCTAATGTGAGAAACTACAAGAAAACATCAGTAATTCTGGCAAAATGACAATAAATAGATGAGAACTTGTATAGAACATGTACAAAACACTTCTCCAACTGAGTTGTTCATGTAGAAAAGGTATCTTAGATCCAGGAACTCCTGAATTCGCGTTTAGAGCACATTAAAGAGTGTATGAATCCTATGTTGTTGCCTCAAAGTAGCCTGCAATGGTAAATGTGTGAAATACAAGGCAGAATACACTTGAAATAGAGATATTAACACATTTAGCAGCTGTGGAAAGCCTTACACTTCATTGAAATGTATCATTAAACTCTTTTACATAGGTGGGAGACAAAATTCACGAGTTTCAGGTTCATAACAGTGTTTAGTTAGTTGTTTGTCCATGTTCCCAATGTTTATACCTGGACAAGAAGGCCGAATGTTAGAAACTACAAGAAAACATCAGTAATTCTGGGAAAATGACAATAAATAGATGAGAACTTGCATAGAACATGTACAAAACACTTCTCCAACTGAGTTGTTCCTATTGAAAAGGTATCTTAGATCCAGGAATTCCTTAATTCCCATTTAGAGCACATTAAATAGTGTATGAATCCTATGTTGTTTCCTTAAAGTAGCCTAGAATGGTAAATGTGTGAAATACAAGGCAGAATACACTTGAAGTAGCGATATAAACACATTTAGCAGCTGTGGAAAGCCTTACACTTCATTGAAATGTATCATTAAACTCTTTTACATTGGTGAGAGACAAAAATCATGAGCTTTTCAGGTTCATAACAGTGTTTAGGTAGTTGTTTGTCCATGTTCCCAATGTTTATACCTGGACAAGAAGGCCGAATGTTAGAAACTACAAGAAAACATCAGTAATTCTGAGAAAATGACAATAAATAGATGAGAACTTGCATAGAACATGTACAAAACACTTCTCCAACTGAGTTGTTCCTGTAGAAAAGGTATGTTAGATCCAGAAATTCCTTAATTCGCGTTTAGAGCACATTAAACAGTGTATGAATCCTATATTGTTTCCTTAAAGTAGCCTAGAATGGTAAATGTGTGAAATACAAGGCAGAATACACATGAAGTAGAGATATAAACACATTTAGCAGCTGTGGAAAGCCTTACACTTCATTGAAATGTATCATTAAACTCTTTTACATAGGTGAGAGACAAAATTCACGAGCTTTTCAGGTTCATAACAGTGTTTAGTTAGTTGTTTGTCCATGTTCCCAATGATTATACCTGGATAAGAAGGCCTAATGTTAGAAACTACAAGAAAACATCAGTAATTATGGGAAAATGACAATAAATAGATGAGAACTTGCATAGAACATGTACAAAACACTTCTCCAACTGAGTTGTTCATGTAGAAAAGGTATCTTAGGTCCAGGAATTCCTAAATTTGGTTTCGAGCACATTAAACACTGTAAGAATCCTATGTTGTTTCCTTAAAGTAGCCTAGAATGGTAAATGTGTGAAATAAAAGGCAGAATACACTTGAAATAGAGATATAAACACATTTAGCAGCTGTGGAAAGCCTTACACTTCACTGAAATGTATCATTATACTCTATAACATAGGTGAGAGACAAAATTCACGAGCTTTTCAGGTTCATAACAGTGATTAGTTAGTTGTTTGTCCATGTTCCCAAAGTTTATACCTGGATAAGAAGACCGAATGTTAGAAACTACAAGAAAACATCAGTAATTCAGTGAAAATGACAATAAAAAGATGAGAACTCATATAGACCATGTATAAAACACTTCTCCAACTGAGTTGTTCATGTAGAAAAGGTATCTTAGATCCAGGAACTCCTGAACTCGCGTTTAGAGCACATTAAAGAGTGTATGAATCCTATGTTGTTGCCTCAAAGTAGCCTGCAATGGTAAATGTGTGAAATACAAGGCAGAATACACTTGAAGTAGAGATATAAACACATTTAGCAGCTGTGGAAAGCCTTACACTTCACTGAAATGTACAATTATACTCTTTTACATAGGTGAGAGACAAAATTCACGAGCTTTTCAGGTTCATAACACTGTTTAGGTAGTTGTTTCTCCATGTTCCCAATGTTTATACCTGGACAAGAAGGCCGAATGTTAGAAAATACAAGAAAACATCAGTAATTCTGAGAAAATGACAATAAATAGATGAGAACTTGCAAAGAACATGTACAAAACACTTCTCCAACTGAGTTGTTCATGTAGAAAAGGTATCTTAGGTCCAGGAATTCCTAAATTCGGGTTTCGAGCACATTAAACACTGTATGAATCCTATGTTGTTTCCTTAAAGTAGCATAGAATGGTAAATGTATGAAATACAAGGCAGAATACACTTGAAATAGAGATATAAACACATTTAGCAGCTTTGGAAAGCCTTACACTACAGTGAAATGTATCATTAAACTCTATAACATAGGTGAGAGACAATGTTCCCGAGGTTTTCAGGTTCATAACACTGTTTAGGTAGTTGTTTGTCCATGTTCCCAACGTTTATACCTGGACAAGAAGGCCTAATGTTAGAAACTACAAGAAAACATCAATTAATCTGACTAAATGACAATAAATAGATGAGAACTTGCATAGAACTTGTACAAAACACTTCTACAACTGAGTTGTTCATGTAGAAAAGGTATCTTAGGTCCAGGAATTCCTTAATTCGCGTTTAGAGCACATTAAACAGTGTATGAAACCTATGTTGTTTCCTTAAAGTAGCCTCGAATGGTAAATGTGTGAAATACAAAGCAGAATACACTTTAAAGAGAGATATAAACACATTTGCAGCTTTCAAAAGCCTTACACTTCACTGAATTGTATCATTATACCCTATAACATAGGTGAGAGACAATGTTCCCGAGCTTTTCAGGATCATAACACTGTTTAGGTAGTTGTTTCTCCATGTTCCCAATGTTTATACCTGTACAAGAAAGCCGAATGTTAGAAACTACAAGAAAACATCAGTAATTCTGAGAAAATGACAATAAATAGATGAGAACTCATATAGACCATGTATAAAACACTTCTCCAACTGAGTTGTTCATGTAGAAAAGGTATCTTAGATCCAGGAATTCCTTAATTCGCGTTTAGAGCACATTAAACAGTGTATGAATCCTATGTTGTTTCCTTAAAGTAGCCTCGAATGGTAAATGTGTGAAATACAAGGCAGAATACACTTGAAATAGAGATATAAACACATTTGCAGCTTTCAAAAGCCTTACACTTCACTGAATTGTATCATTATACTCTATAACATAGGTGAGAGACAATGTTCCAGAGCTTTTCAGGATCATAACACTGTTTAGGTAGTTGTTTGTCCATGTTCCCAACGTTTATACCTGGACAAGAAGGCCTAATGTGAGAAACTACAAGAAAACATCAGTAATTCTGGCAAAATGACAATAAATAGATGAGAACTTGTATAGAACATGTACAAAACACTTCTCCAACTGAGTTGTTCATGTAGAAAAGGTATCTTAGATCCAGGAACTCCTGAATTCGCGTTTAGAGCACATTAAAGAGTGTATGAATCCTATGTTGTTGCCTCAAAGTAGCCTGCAATGGTAAATGTGTGAAATACAAGGCAGAATACACTTGAAATAGAGATATTAACACATTTAGCAGCTGTGGAAAGCCTTACACTTCATTGAAATGTATCATTAAACTCTTTTACATAGGTGAGAGACAAAATTCACGAGCTTTTTAGGTTCATAACAGTGTTTAGTTAGTTGTTTGTCCATGTTCCCAATGATTATACCTGGATAAGAAGGCCTAATGTTAGAAACTACAAGAAAACATCAGTAATTATGGGAAAATGACAATAAATAGATGAGAACTTGCATAGAACATGTACAAAACACTTCTCCAACTGAGTTGTTCATGTAGAAAAGGTATCTTAGGTCCAGGAATTCCTAAATTTGGTTTCGAGCACATTAAACACTGTAAGAATCCTATGTTGTTTCCTTAAAGTAGCCTAGAATGGTAATTGTGTGAAATAAAAGGCAGAATACACTTGAAATAGAGATATAAACACATTTAGCAGCTGTGGAAAGCCTTACACTTCACTGAAATGTATCATTATACTCTATAACATAGGTGAGAGACAAAATTCACGAGCTTTTCAGGTTCATAACAGTGATTAGTTAGTTGTTTGTCCATGTTCCCAAAGTTTATACCTGGATAAGAAGACCGAATGTTAGAAACTACAAGAAAACATCAGTAATTCAGTGAAAATGACAATAAAAAGATGAGAACTCATATAGACCATGTATAAAACACTTCTCCAACTGAGTTGTTCATGTAGAAAAGGTATCTTAGATCCAGGAATTCCTTAATTCGCGTTTAGAGAACATTAAACAGTGTATGAATCCTATGTAGTTTCCTTAAAGTAACCTAGAATGGTAAATGTGTGAAATACAAGGCAGAATACACTTGAAATAGAGATATAAACACATTTAGCAGCTGTGGGAAGCCTTACACTTCATTGAAATGTATCATTAAACTCTTTTACATTGGTGAGAGACAAAATTCACGAGCTTTTCAGGTTCATAATAGTGTTTAGGTAGTTGTTTGTCCATGTTCCCAACATTAATACCTGGACTAGAAGGCCTAATGTAAGAAACTACAAGAAAACATCAGTAATTCTGGGAAAATGACAATAAATAGATGAGAACTCATATAGACCATGTACAAAACACTTCTCCAACTGAGTTGTTCATGTAGAAAAGGTATCTTAGGTCCAGGAATTCCTAAATTCGGGTTTCGAGCACATTAAACACTGTATGAATCCTATGTTGTTTCCTTAAAGTAGCCTAGAATGGTAAATGTGTGAAATACAAGGCAGAATACACTTGAAATAGAGATATAAACACATTTAGCAGCTTTGGAAAGCCTTACACTACACTGAAATGTATCATTAAACTCTATAACATATGTGAGAGACAATGTTCCCGAGGTTTTCAGGTTCATAAAACTGTTTAGGTAGTTGTTTGTCCATGTTCCCAACGTTTATACCTGGACAAGAAGTACGAATGTTAGAAACTAAGAGAAAACATCAGTAATTCTGGGAAAATGACAATAAATAGATGAGAACTCATATAGACCATGTATAAAACACTTCTCCAACTGAGTTGTTCCTGTAGAAAAGTATCTTAGATCCAGGAATTCCTTAATTCGCGTTTAGAGCACATTAAACAGTGTATGAATCCTATGTTGTTTCCTTAAAGTAGCCTAGAATGGTAAATGTGTGAAATACAAGGCAGAATACACTTGAAATAGAGATATAAACACATTTAGCAGCTGTGGAAAGCCTTACACTTCACTGAAATGTACAATTAAACTCTTTTACATAGGTGAGAGACAAAATTCACGAGCTTTTCAGGTTCATAACAGTATTTAGGTAGTTGTTTATTCATGTTACAATGTTTATACCTGGACAAGTAGGCCGAATGTTAGAAACTACAAGAAAACATCATTAAATCTGAGTAAATGACAATAAATAGATGAGAACTTGCATAGAACATGTACAAAACACTTCTCCAACTGAGTTGTTCATGTCGAAAAGGTATCTTAGGTCCAGGAATTCCTTAATTCGCGTTTAGAGCACATTAAACAGTGTATGAATCATATGTTGTTTCCTTAAAGTAGCCTAGAATGGTAAATGTGTGAAATACAAGGCAGAATACACTTGAAATAGAGATATAAACACATTTGCAGCTTTCAAAAGCCTTACACTTCACTGAAATGTATCATTATACTCTAGAACATAGGTGAGAGACAATGTTCCCGAGCTTTTCAGGATCATAACACTGTTTAGGTAGTTGTTTGTCCATGTTCCCAACGTTTATACCTGGACAAGAAGGCCTAATGTTAGAAACTACAATAAAACATCAGTAATTCTGGGAAAATGACAATAAATAGATGAGAACTTCCATAGAACATGTACAAAACACTTCTCCAACTGAGTTGTTCCTATAGAAAAGGTATCTTAGGTCCAGGAATTCCTTAATTCGCTTTTAGAGCACATTAAACAGTGTATGAATCCTATGTTGTTTCCTTAAATTAGCCTAGAATGGTAAATGTGTGAAATACAAGGCAGAATAAACTTGAAATAGCGATATAAACACATTTAGCAGCTGTGGAAAGCCTTACACTTCACTGAAATGTATCATTAAACTCTTTTACATAGGTGAGAGACAAAATTCACGAGATTTTCAGGTTCATAACAGTGTTTAGGTAGTTGTTTGTCCATGTTCCCAATGTTTATACCTGGATAAGAAGGCCGAATGTTAAAACTACAAGAAAACATCAGTAATTCTGGGAAAATGACAATAAATAGATGAGAACCTGCATAGAACATGTACAAAACACTTCTCCAACTGAGTTGTTCCTATAGAAAAGGTATCTTATAACCAAGAATTCCTTAATTCGTGTTTAGAGCACTTTAAACAGTGTATGAATCCTATGTTGTTTCCTTAAAGTAGCCTAGAATGGTAAATCTGTGAAATACAAGGCAGAATACACTTCAAATAGAGATATAAACACATTTAGCAGCTGTGGAAAGCCTTACACTTCATTGAAATATATCATTAAACTCTTTTACATAGGTGAGAGACAAAATTCACGAGCTTTTCAGGTTCATAACAGTGTTTAGGTAGTTGTTTGTCCATGTTCCAATGTTTATACCTGGATAAGACGGCCGAATGTTAGAAACTACAAGAAAACATCAGTAATTCTGGGAAAATGACAATAAATAGATGAGAACTTGCGTAGAACATGTACAAAAAAGTTCTCCAACTGAGTTTTTCATGTAGAAAAGGTATCTTAGATCCAGGAATTCTTTAATTCGCCTTTAAAGCACATTAAACAGTGTATGAATCCTATTTTGTTTCCTTAAAGTAGCCTAGAATGGTAAATTTGTGAAATACAAGACAGAATACACTTGAAATAGCTATATAAACACATTTAGCAGCTGTGGAAAGCCTTACACTTCATTGAAATGTATCATTAAACTCTTTTACATAGGTAAGAGACAAAATTCACGAGCTTTTCAGGTTCATAACAGTGTTTAGGTAGTTGTTTGTCCATGTTCCAAATGTTTATACCTGGACAAGAATGCCGAATGTTAGAAACTACAAGAAAACATCAGTAATTCTGAGAAAATGACAATAAATAGATGAGAATTTGCATAGAACATGTACAAAACACTTCTCCAACTGAGTTGTTCATGTAGAAAAGTATCTTAGATCCAGAAATTCCTTATTTCACGTTTAGAGCACATTAAATAGTGTATGAATCCTATGTTGTTTCCTTAAAGTAGCCTAGAATGGTAAATGTGTGAAATACAAGGCAGAATACACTTGAAATAGAGATATAAACACATTTAGCAGCTGTGGAAAGCCTTTCACTTCATTAAAATGTATCATTAAAGTCTTTTACATAGGTGAGAGACAAAATTCACGAGCTTTTCAGGTTCATAACAATGTTTAGGTAGTTGTTTGTCCATGTTCCCAATGTTTATACCTGGATAAGAAGGCCGAATGTTAGAAACTACAAGAAAACATCAGTAATTATGGAAAAATGACAATAAATAGATGAGAACTCATATAGACCATGTACAAAACACTTCTCCAACTCAGTTTTTCATGTAAAAAAGGTATCTTAGGTCCAGGAATTCCTAAATTCGGGTTTCGAGCACATTAAACACTGTATGAATCCTATGTTGCTTCCTTAAAGTAGCCTAGAATGGTAAATGTGTGAAATACAAGGCAGAATACACTTGAAATAGAGATATAAACACATTTAGCAGCTTTGAAAAGGCTTACACTACACTGAAATGTATCATTAAACTCTATAACATAGGTGAGAGACAATGTTCCCGAGGTTTTCAGGTTCAAAACCCTGTTTAGGTAGTTGTTTGTCCATGTTCCCAACGTTTATACCTGGACAAGAAGGCCTAATGTTAGAAACTACAAGAAAACATCAGTAATTATGGGAAAATGACAATAAATAGACGAGAACTTGAATAGAACATGTACAAAACACTTCTCCAACTGAGTGATTCCTATAGAAAAGGTATCTTAGATCCAGGAATTCCTTAATTCGCGTTTAGAGCACATTAAACAGTGTATGAACCCTATATTGTTTCCTAAAAATAGCCTAGAATGGTAAATGTGTGAAATACAAGGAAGAATACACTTGAAATAGAGATATAAACACATTTAGCAACTGTGGAAAGCATTACACTTCATTGAAATGTATCATTAAACTCTTTTACATAGGTGAGAGACAAAATTCCACGAGCTTTTCAAGTTCATAACAGTGTTTAGGTAGTTGTTTGTCCACGTTCCCTATGTTTATACCTGGATAAGAAGGCCGAATGTTAGAAACTACAAGAAAACATCAGTAATTCTGGGAAAAATGACAAAAAAATTGATGAGAACTTTCATAGACCATGTACAAAACACTTCTCCAACTGAGTTGTTCCTGTAGAAAAGGTATCTTAGATCCAGGAATTCCTTAATTCGCGTTTAGAGCACATTAAACAGTGTATGAATCCTATGTTGTTCCTTAAAGTAGCCTAGAATGGTAAATGTGTGAAATACAAGGCAGAATACAGTTGAAATATAGATATAAACACATTTGCAGCATTCAAAAGCCTTACACTCCACTGAAATGTACAATTAAACTCTTTTACATAGGTGAGAGACAAAATTCACGAGCTTTTTAGGTTCATAACAGTGTTTAGTTAGTTGTTTGTCCATGTTCCCAATGTTTATACCTGGATAAGAAGGCCGAATGTTAGAAACTACAAGAAAACATCAGTAATTATGGGAAAATGACAATAAATAGATTAGAACTTGCATAGAACATTTACAAAACACTTCTCCAACTGAGTTGTTCCTGTAGAAAAGGTATCTTAGATCCAGGAATTCCTTAATTCGCGTTTAGAGCACATTAAACAGTGTATGAATCCTATGTTGTTTCCTTAACGTAGCCTCGAATGGTAAATGTGTGAAATACAAGGCAGAACACACTTGAAATAGAGATATAAACACATTTGCAGCTTTCAAAAGCCTTACACTTCACTGAAATGTATCATTATACTCTATAACATAGGTGAGAGACAATGTTCCCGAGATTTTCAGGTTCATAACAGTGTTTAGGTAGTTGTTTGTCCATGTTCCCAATGTTTATACCTGGATAAGAAGGCCGAATGTTAGAAACTACAAGAAAACATCAGTAATTATGGAAAAATGACAATAAATAGATGAGAACTCATATAGACCATGTACAAAACACTTCTCCAACTCAGTTGTTCATGTAAAAAAGGTATCTTAGGTCCAGGAATTCCTAAATTCGGGTTTCGAGCACATTAAACACTGTATGAATCCTATGTTGCTTCCTTAAAGTAGCCTAGAATGGTAAATGTGTGAAATACAAGGCAGAATACACTTGAAATAGAGATATAAACACATTTAGCAGCTTTGAAAAGGCTTACACTACCCTGAAATGTATCATTAAACTCTATAACATAGGTGAGAGACAATGTTCCCGAGGTTTTCAGGTTCAAAACCCTGTTTAGGTAGTTGTTTGTCCATGTTCCCAACGTTTATACCTGGACAAGAAGGCCTAATGTTAGAAACTACAAGAAAACATCAGTAATTATGGGAAAATGACAATAAATAGATGAGAACTTGAATAGAACATGTACAAAACACTTCTCCAACTGAGTGATTCCTATAGAAAAGGTATCTTAGATCCAGGAATTCCTTAATTCGCGTTTAGAGCACATTAAACAGTGTATGAACCCTATATTGTTTCCTAAAAATAGCCTAGAATGGTAAATGTGTGAAATACAAGGCAGAATACACTTGAAATAGCGATATAAACACATTTAGCAGCTGTGGAAAGCCTTACACTTCATTGAAATGTATCATTAAACTCTTTTACATAGGTGAGAGACAAAATTCATGAGCTTTTCAGGTTCATAACAATGTTTAGTTAGTTGTTTATCCATGTTCCCAATGTTTATACCTGGATAAGAATGCCGAATGTTAGAAACTACGAGAAAACATCAGTAATTATGGGAAAATGACAAAAAAATTGATGAGAACGTGCATAGAACATGTACAAAACACTTCTCCAACTGAGTTGTTCCTGTAGAAAAGGTATCTTAGATCCAGGAATTCCTTAATTCGCGTTTAGAACACATTAAACAGTGTATGAATCCTATGTTGTTCCTTAAAGTAGCCTAGAATAGTAAATGTGTGAAATACAAGGCAGAATACACTTGAAATATAGATATAAACTCATTTGCAGCTTTCAAAAGCCTTACACTTCACTGAAATGTATCATTATACTCTATAACATAGGTGAGAGACAATGTTATCGAGCTTTTAAGGTTCATAACACTGTTTAGGTAGTTGTTTGTCCATGTTCCCACCGTTTATACCTGGACAAGAAGGCCTAATGTTAGAAACTACAAGAAAACATCAGTAATTCTGGGAAAATGACAATAAATAGATGAGAACTCATATAGACCATGTATAAAACACTTCTCCAACTGAGTTGTTCCTGTAGGAAAGTATCTTAGATCCAGGAATTCCTTAATTCGCGTTTAGAGCACATTAAACAGTGTATGAATCCTATGTTGTTCCCTTAATGTAGCCTGGAATGGTAAATGTGTGAAATACAAGGCAGAATACACTTGAAGTAGAGATATAAACACATTTAGCAGCTGTGGAAAGCCTTACACTTCACTGAAATGTACAATTAAACTCTTTTTACATAGGTGAGAGACAAAATTCACAAGCTTTTTAGGTTCATAACAGTGTTTAGTTAGTTGTTTGTCCATGTTCCCAATGTTTATACCTGGATAAGAAGGCCGAATGTTAGAAACTACAAGAAAACATCAGTAATTATGGGAAAATGACAATAAATAGATGAGAACTTGCATAGTACATGTACAAAACACTTCTCCAACTGAGTTGTTCCTGTAGAAAAGGTATCTTAGATCCAGGAATTCCTTAATTCGCGTTTAGAGCACATTAAACAGTGTATGAATCCTATCTTGTTTCCGTAAAGTAGCCTAGAATGGTAAATGTGTGAAATACAAGGCAGAATACACTTGAAATAGCGATATAAACACATTTAGCAGCTGTGGAAAGCCTTACACTTCATTGAAATGTATCATTAAACTCTTTTACATAGGTGAGAGACAAAATTCACGAGCTTTTCAAGTTCATAACAGTGTTTAGGTAGTTGTTTGTCCACGTTCCCTATGTTTATACCTGGATAAGAAGGCCGAATGTTAGAAACTACAAGAAAACATCAGTAATTCTGGGAAAAATGACAAAAAAATTGATGAGAACTTTCATAGACCATGTACAAAACACTTCTCCAACTGAGTTGTTCCTGTAGAAAAGGTATCTTAGATCCAGGAATTCCTTAATTCGCGTTTAGAGCACATTAAACAGTGTATGAATCCTATGTTGTTCCTTAAAGTAGCCTAGAATGGTAAATGTGTGAAATACAAGGCAGAATACAGTTGAAATATAGATATAAACACATTTGCAGCATTCAAAAGCCTTACACTCCACTGAAATGTACAATTAAACTCTTTTACATAGGTGAGAGACAAAATTCACGAGCTTTTTAGGTTCATAACAGTGTTTAGTTAGTTGTTTGTCCATGTTCCCAATGTTTATACCTGGATAAGAAGGCCGAATGTTAGAAACTACAAGAAAACATCAGTAATTATGGGAAAATGACAATAAATAGATTAGAACTTGCATAGAACATTTACAAAACACTTCTCCAACTGAGTTGTTCCTGTAGAAAAGGTATCTTAGATCCAGGAATTCCTTAATTCGCGTTTAGAGCACATTAAACAGTGTATGAATCCTATGTTGTTTCCTTAACGTAGCCTCGAATGGTAAATGTGTGAAATACAAGGCAGAACACACTTGAAATAGAGATATAAACACATTTGCAGCTTTCAAAAGCCTTACACTTCACTGAAATGTATCATTATACTCTATAACATAGGTGAGAGACAATGTTCCCGAGATTTTCAGGTTCATAACAGTGTTTAGGTAGTTGTTTGTCCATGTTCCCAATGTTTATACCTGGATAAGAAGGCCGAATGTTAGAAACTACAAGAAAACATCAGTAATTCTGGGAAAATGACAATAAATAGATGAGAACCTGCATAGAACATGTACAAAACACTTCTCCAACTGAGTTGTTCCTATAGAAAAGGTATCTTATAACCAAGAATTCCTTAATTCGTGTTTAGAGCACTTTAAACAGTGTATGAATCCTATGTTGTTTCCTTAAAGTAGCCTAGAATGGTAAATCTGTGAAATACAAGGCAGAATACACTTCAAATAGAGATATAAACACATTTAGCAGCTGTGGAAAGCCTTACACTTCATTGAAATATATCATTAAACTCTTTTACATAGGTGAGAGACAAAATTCACGAGCTTTTCAGGTTCATAACAGTGTTTAGGTAGTTGTTTGTCCATGTTCCAATGTTTATACCTGGATAAGACGGCCGAATGTTAGAAACTACAAGAAAACATCAGTAATTCTGGGAAAATGACAATAAATAGATGAGAACTTGCGTAGAACATGTACAAAAAAGTTCTCCAACTGAGTTGTTCATGTAGAAAAGGTATCTTAGATCCAGGAATTCTTTAATTCGCTTTTAAAGCACATTAAACAGTGTATGAATCCTATGTTGTTTCCTTAAAGTAGCCTAGAATGGTAAATGTGTGAAATACAAGGCAGAATACACTTGAAATAGAGATATAAACACATTTAGCAGCTGTGGAAAGCCTTTCACTTCATTAAAATGTATCATTAAAGTCTTTTACATAGGTGAGAGACAAAATTCACGAGCTTTTCAGGTTCATAACAATGTTTAGGTAGTTGTTTGTCCATGTTCCCAATGTTTATACCTGGATAAGAAGGCCGAATGTTAGAAACTACAAGAAAACATCAGTAATTATGGAAAAATGACAATAAATAGATGAGAACTCATATAGACCATGTACAAAACACTTCTCCAACTCAGTTGTTCATGTAAAAAAGGTATCTTAGGTCCAGGAATTCCTAAATTCGGGTTTCGAGCACATTAAACACTGTATGAATCCTATGTTGCTTCCTTAAAGTAGCCTAGAATGGTAAATGTGTGAAATACAAGGCAGAATACACTTGAAATAGAGATATAAACACATTTAGCAGCTTTGGAAAGGCTTACACTACACTGAAATGTATCATTAAACTCTATAACATAGGTGAGAGACAATGTTCCCGAGGTTTTCAGGTTCAAAACCCTGTTTAGGTAGTTGTTTGTCCATGTTCCCAACGTTTATACCTGGACAAGAAGGCCTAATGTTAGAAACTACAAGAAAACATCAGTAATTATGGGAAAATGACAATAAATAGATGAGAACTTGAATAGGACATGTACAAAACACTTCTCCAACTGAGTGATTCCTATAGAAAAGGTATCTTAGATCCAGGAATTCCTTAATTCGCGTTTAGAGCACATTAAACAGTGTATGAACCCTATATTGTTTCCTAAAAATAGCCTAGAATGGTAAATGTGTGAAATACAAGGCAGAATACACTTGAAATAGAGATATAAACACATTTAGCAACTGTGGAAAGCATTACACTTCATTGAAATGTATCATTAAACTCTTTTACATAGGTGAGAGACAAAATTCACGAGCTTTTCAGGTTCATAACAGTGTTTAGTTAGTTGTTTGTCCATGTTCCCAATGTTTATACCTGGATAAGAAGGCCGAATGTTAGAAACTACAAGAAAACATCAGTAATTATGGGAAAATGACAATATATAAATGAGAACTTGCATAGAACATGTACAAAACACTTCTCCAACAGAGTTGTTCCTGTAGAAAAGGTATCTTAGATCCAGGAATTCCTTAATTCGCGTTTAGTACACATTAAACAGTGTATGAATCCTATGTTGTTCCTTAAAGTAGCCTAGAATAGTAAATGTGTGAAATACAAGGTAGAATACACTTGAAATATAGATATAAACTCATTTGCAGCTTTCAAAAGCCTTACACTTCACTGAAATGTATCATTATACTCTATAACATAGGTGAGAGACAATGTTATCGAGCTTTTCAGGTTCATAACACTGTTTAGGTAGTTGTTTGTCCATGTTCCCAACGTTTATACCTGGACAAGAAGGCCTAATGTTAGACACTACAAGAAAACATTAGTAATTCTGGGAAAATGACAATAAATAGATGAGAACTCATATAGACCATGTATAAAACACTTCTCCAACTGAGTTGTTCCTGTAGAAAAGTATCTTAGATCCAGGAATTCCTTAATTCGCGTTTAGAGCACATTAAACAGTGTATGAATCCTATGTTGTTCCCTTAATGTAGCCTGGAATGGTAAATGTGTGAAATACAAGGCAGAATACACTTGAAGTAGAGATATAAACACATTTAGCAGCTGTGGAAAGCCTTACACTTCACTGAAATGTACAATTAAACTCTTTTTACATAGGTGAGAGACAAAATTCACAAGCTTTTTAGGTTCATAACAGTGTTTAGTTAGTTGTTTGTCCATGTTCCCAATGTTTATACCTGGATAAGAAGGCCGAATGTTAGAAACTACAAGAAAACATCAGTAATTATGGGAAAATGACAATAAATAGATGAGAACTTGCATAGAACATGTACAAAACACTTCTCCAACTGAGTTGTTCCTGTAGAAAAGGTATCTTAGATCCAGGAATTCCTTAATTCGCGTTTAGAGCACATTAAACAGTGTATGAATCCTATCTTGTTTCCGTAAAGTAGCCTAGAATGGTAAATGTGTGAAATACAAGGCAGAATACACTTGAAATAGCGATATAAACACATTTAGCAGCTGTGGAAAGCCTTACACTTCATTGAAATGTATCATTAAACTCTTTTACATAGGTGAGAGACAAAATTCACGAGCTTTTCAAGTTCATAACAGTGTTTAGGTAGTTGTTTGTCCACGTTCCCTATGTTTATACCTGGATAAGAAGGCCGAATGTTAGAAACTACAAGAAAACATCAGTAATTCTGGGAAAAATGACAAAAAAATTGATGAGAACTTTCATAGACCATGTACAAAACACTTCTGCAACTGAGTTGTTCCTGTAGAAAAGGTATCTTAGATCCAGGAATTCCTTAATTCGCGTTTAGAGCACATTAAACAGTGTATGAATCCTATGTTGTTCCTTAAAGTAGCCTAGAATGGTAAATGTGTGAAATACAAGGCAGAATACACTTGAAATATAGATATAAACACATTTGCAGCATTCAAAAGCCTTACACTCCACTGAAATGTATCATTATACTCTATAACATAGGTGAGAGACAATGTTCCCGAGCTTTTCAGGTTCATAACACTGTTTAGGTAGTTGTTTGTCCATGTTCCCAACATTTATACATGGACAAGAAGGCCTAATGTTAGAAACTACAAGAAAACATCAGTAATTCTGGGAAAATGACAATAAATAGATGAGAACTCATATAGACCATGTATAAAACACTTCTCCAACTGAGTTGTTCCTGTAGAAAAGTATCTTAGATCCAGGAATTCCTTAATTCGCATTTATAGCACATTAAACAGTGTATGAATCCTATGTTGTTCCCTTAAAGTAGCCTGGAATGGTAAATGTGTGAAATACAAGGCAGAATACACTTGAAGTAGAGATATAAACACATTTAGCAGCTGTGGAAAGCCTTACACTTCACTGAAATGTACAATTAAACTCTTTTACATAGGTGAGAGACAAAATTCACGAGTTTTTTGGTTCATAACAGTGTTTAGTTAGTTGTTTGTCCATGTTCCCAATGTTTATACCTGGATAAGAAGGCCGAATGTTAGAAACTACAAGAAAACATCAGTAATTATGGGAAAATGACAATAAATAGATTAGAACTTGCATAGAACATTTACAAAACACTTCTCCAACTGAGTTGTTTCTGTAGAAAAGGTATCTTAGATCCAGGAATTCCTTGATTCGCGTTTAGAGCACATTAAACAGTGTATGAATCCTATGTTGTTTCCTTAACGTAGCCTCGAATGGTAAATGTGTGAAATACAAGGCAGAACACACTTGAAATAGAGATATAAACACATTTGCAGCTTTCAAAAGCCTTACACTTCACTGAAATGTATCATTATACTCTATAACATAGGTGAGAGACAATGTTCCCGAGCTTTTCAGGATCATAACACTGTTTAGGTAGTTGTTTGTCCATGTTCCCAACGTTTATACCTGGACAAGAAGACCTAATGTTAGAAACTACAAGAAAACATCAGTAATTCTGGCAAAATGACAATAAATAGATGAGAACTTGCATAGAACATGTACAAAACACTTCTCCAACTGAGTTGTTCATGTAGAAAAGGTATATTAGGTACAGGAATTTCGAAATTCGGGTTTCGAGCACATTAAACAGTGTATGAACACTATGTTGTTTCCTTAAAGTAGCCTAGAATGGTAAATGTGTGAAATACAAGGCAGAATACACTACAAATAGAGATATAAACACATTTAACAGCTGTGGAAAGCCTTACACTTCATTGAAATGTATCATTAAACTCTTTTACATAGGTGAGAGACAAAATTCACGAGCTTTTCAGGTTCATAACAGTGTTTAGTTAGTTGTTTGTCCATGTTCCCAATGTTTATACATGGATAAGTAGGCCGAACGTTAGAAACTACAAGAAAACATCATTAATTATGGGAAAATGACAATAAATAGATGAGAAATTGCATAGAACATGTACAAAACACTTCTCCAACTGAGTTGTTCCTATAGAAAAGGTATCTTAGATCCAGTAATTCCTTAATTCGCGTTTAGAGCACATTAAACAGTGTATGAATCCTATGTTGTTTCCTTAAAGTAGCCTGGAATGGTAAATGTGTGAAATACAAGGCAGAATACACTTGAAGTAGAGATATAAACACATTTAGCAGCTGTGGAAGACCTTACACTTCACTGAAATGTACAACTAAACTCTTTTACATAGGTGAGAGACAAAATTCACGAGCTTTTTAGGTTCATAACAGTGTTTAGTTAGTTGTTTGTCTGTGTTCCCAATGTTTATACCTGGATAAGAAGGCCGAATGTTAGAAACTACAAGAAAAATCAGTAATTCAGTGAAAATGACAATAAAAAGATGAGAACTCATATATACCATGTATAAAACACTTCTCCAACTGCGTTGTTCATGTAGAAAAGGTATCTTAGATCCAGGAATTCCTTAATTCGCGTTTAGAGCACATTAAACAGTGTATGAATCCTATGTTGTTTCCTTAAAGTAGCCTCGAATGGTAAATGTGTGAAATACAAGGCAGAATACACTTTAAAGAGAGATATAAACACATTTGCAGCTTTCAAAAGCCTTACACTTCACTGAATTGTATCATTATACTCTATAACATAGTTGAGAGACAATATTCCCGAGCTTTTCAGGATCATAACACTGTTTAGGTAGTTGTTTGTCCATGTTCCCAATTTTTATACCTATATAAGAAGGCCGAACGTTAGAAACTACAAGAAAACATCATTAATTATGGGAAAATGACAATAAATAGATGAGAAATTGCATAGAACATGTACAAAACACTTCTCCAACTGAGTTGTTCCTATAGAAAAGGTATCTTAGATCCAGTAATTCCTTAATTCGCGTTTAGAGCACATTAAACAGTGTATGAATCCTATGTTGTTTCCTTAAAGTAGCCTAGAATGGTAAATGTGTGAAATACAAGGCAGAATACACTTGAAATATAGATATAAACACATTTGCAGCTTTCAAAAGCCTTACACTTCACTGAAAGGTATCATTATAATCTATAACATAGGTGAGAGACAATGTTCCCCAGCTTTTCAGGTACATAACACTGTTTAGGTAGTTGTTTGTCCATGTTCCCAAAGTTTATACCTGGACAAGAAGGCCTAATGTTAGAAACTACAAGAAAACATCAGTAATTCTGGGAAAATGACAATAAATAGATGAGAACTCATATAGACCATGTATAAAACACTTCTCCAACTGAGTTGTTCCTGTAGAAAAGGTATCTTAGATCCAGGAATTCCTTAATTGGCGTTTAGAGCACATTAAACAGTGTATGAATCCTATGTTGTTCCCTTAAAGTAGCCTGGAATGGTAAATGTGTGAAATACAAGGCAGAATACACTTGAAATAGCGATATAAACACATTTAGCAGCTGTGGAAAGCCTTACACTTGACTGAAATGTACAATTAAACTCTTTTACATAGGTGAGAGACAAAATTCACGAGCTTTTTAGGTTCATAACACTGTTTAGGTAGTTGTTTGTCCATGTTCCCAAAGTTTATACCTGGACAAGAAGGCCTAATGTTAGAAACTACAAGAAAACATCAGTAATTCTGGGAAAATGACAATAAATAGATGAGAACTCATATAGACCATGTATAAAACACTTCTCCAACTCAGTTGTTTCTGTAGAAAAGGTATCTTAGATCCAGGAATTCCTTATTCGCGTTTAGAGCACATTAAACAGTGTATAAATCCTATGTTGTTCCCTTAAAGTAGCCTGGAATGGTAAATGTGTGAAATACAATGCAGAATACACTTGAAGTAGAGATATAAACACATTTAGCAGCTGTGGAAAGCCTTACACTTCACTGAAATGTACAATTAAACTCTTTTACATAGGTGAGAGACAAAATTCACGAGTTTTTTGGTTCATAACAGTGTTTAGTTAGTTGTTTGTCCATGTTCCCAATGTTTATACCTGGATAAGAAGGCCGAATGTTAGAAACTACAAGAAAACATCAGTAATTATGGGAAAATGACAATAAATAGATTAGAACTTGCATAGAACATTTACAAAACACTTCTCCAACTGAGTTGTTCCTGTAGAAAAGGTATCTTAGATCCAGGAATTCCTTAATTCGCGTTTAGAGCACATTAAACAGTGTATGAATCCTATGTTGTTTCCTTAACGTAGCCTCGAATGGTAAATGTGTGAAATACAAGGCAGAACACACTTGAAATAGAGATATAAACACATTTGCAGCTTTCAAAAGCCTTACACTTCACTGAAATGTATCATTATACTCTATAACATAGGTGAGAGACAATGTTCCCGAGCTTTTCAGGATCATAACACTGTTTAGGTAGTTGTTTGTCCATGTTCCCAACGTTTATACCTGGACAAGAAGACCTAATGTTAGAAACTACAAGAAAACATCAGTAATTCTGGCAAAATGACAATAAATAGATGAGAACTTGCATAGAACATGTAGAAAACACTTCTCCAACTGAGTTGTTCCTGTAGAAAAGGTATCTTAGATCCAGGAATTCCTTAATTCGCGTTTAGAGCACATTAAACAGTGTATGAATCCTATGTTGTTTCCTTAAAGTAGCCTAGAATGGTAAATCTGTGAAATACAAGGCAGAATACACTTCAAATAGAGATATAAACACATTTAGCAGCTGTGGAAAGCCTTACACTTCATTGAAATGTATCATTAAACTCTTTTACATAGGTGAGAGACAAAATTCACGAGCTTTTCAGGTTCATAACAGTGTTTAGTTAGTTGTTTGTCTGTGTTCCCAATGTTTATACCTGGATAAGAAGGCCGAATGTTAGAAACTACAAGAAAAATCAGTAATTCAGTGAAAATGACAATAAAAAGATGAGAACTCATATATACCATGTATAAAACACTTCTCCAACTGCGTTGTTCATGTAGAAAAGGTATCTTAGATCCAGGAATTCCTTAATTCGCGTTTAGAGCACATTAAACAGTGTATGAATTCTATGTTGTTTCCTTAAAGTAGCCTCGAATGGTAAATGTGTGAAATACAAGGCAGAATACACTTTAAAGAGAGATATAAACACATTTGCAGCTTTCAAAAGCCTTACACTTCACTGAATTGTATCATTATACTCTATAACATAGTTGAGAGACAATATTCCCGAGCTTTTCAGGATCATAACACTGTTTAGGTAGTTGTTTGTCCATGTTCCCAATTTTTATACCTATATAAGAAGGCCGAACGTTAGAAACTACAAGAAAACATCATTAATTATGGGAAAATGACAATAAATAGATGAGAAATTGCATAGAACATGTACAAAACACTTCTCCAACTGAGTTGTTCCTATAGAAAAGGTATCTTAGATCCAGTAATTCCTTAATTCGCGTTTAGAGCACATTAAACAGTGTATGAATCCTATGTTGTTTCCTTAAAGTAGCCTAGAATGGTAAATGTGTGAAATACAAGGCAGAATACACTTGAAATATAGATATAAACACATTTGCAGCTTTCAAAAGCCTTACACTTCACTGAAAGGTATCATTATAATCTATAACATAGGTGAGAGACAATGTTCCCCAGCTTTTCAGGTACATAACACTGTTTAGGTAGTTGTTTGTCCATGTTCCCAAAGTTTATACCTGGACAAGAAGGCCTAATGTTAGAAACTACAAGAAAACATCAGTAATTCTGGGAAAATGACAATAAATAGATGAGAACTCATATAGACCATGTATAAAACACTTCTCCAACTGAGTTGTTCCTGTAGAAAAGGTATCTTAGATCCAGGAATTCCTTATTCGCGTTTAGAGCACATTAAACAGTGTATGAATCCTATGTTGTTCCCTTAAAGTAGCCTGGAATGGTAAATGTGTGAAATTCAATGCAGAATACACTTGAAGTAGAGATATAAACACATTTAGCAGCTGTGGAAAGCCTTACACTTCACTGAAATGTATCATTAAACTCTTTTACATAGGTGAGAGACAAAATTCACGAGCTTTTCAGGTTCATAACAGTGTTTAGTTAGTTGTTTGTCCATGTTCCCAATGTTTATACCTAAATAAGAAGGCCGAATGTTAGAAACTACAAGAAAACATCAGTAATTATGGGAAAATGACAAAAAAAATTGATAAGAACTTGCATAGAACATGTACAAAACACCTCTCCAACTGAGTTGTTCCTGTAGAAAAGGTATCTTAGATCCAGGAATTCCTTAATTCGCGCTTAGAGCACATTAAACAGTTTATGAATCCTATGTTGTTTCTTAAAGTAGCCTAGAATGGTAAATGTGTGAAATACAAGGCAGAATACACTTGAAATATAGATATAAACACATTTGCAGCTTTCAAAAGCCTTACACTTCACTGAAATGTATCATTATACTCTATAACATAGGTGAGAGACAATGTTCCCGAGCTTTTCAGGTTCATAACACTGTTTAGGTAGTTGTTTGTCCATGTTCCCAACGTTTATACATGGACAAGAAGGCCTAATGTTAGAAACCAGAAGAAAACATCAGTAATTCTTGGAAAATGACAATAAATAGATGAGAACTCATATAGACCATGTATAAAACACTTCTCCAACTGAGTTGTTCCTGTAGAAAAGGTATCTTAGATCCAGGAATTCCTTAATTCGCGTTTAGAGCACATTAAACAGTGTATGAATCCTATGTTGTTCCCTTAAAGTAGCCTGGAATGGTAAATGTGTGAAATACAAGGCAGAATACACTTGAAATAGCGATATAAACACATTTAGCAGCTGTGGAAAGCCTTACACTTGACTGAAATGTACAATTAAACTCTTTTACATAGGTGAGAGACAAAATTCACGAGCTTTTTAGGTTCATAACACTGTTTAGGTAGTTGTTTGTCCATGTTCCCAAAGTTTATACCTGGACAAGAAGGCCTAATGTTAGAAACTACAAGAAAACATCAGTAATTCTGGGAAAATGACAATAAATAGATGAGAACTCATATAGACCATGTATAAAACACTTCTCCAACTCAGTTGTTTCTGTAGAAAAGGTATCTTAGATCCAGGAATTCCTTATTCGCGTTTAGAGCACATTAAACAGTGTATAAATCCTATGTTGTTCCCTTAAAGTAGCCTGGAATGGTAAATGTGTGAAATACAATGCAGAATACACTTGAAGTAGAGATATAAACACATTTAGCAGCTGTGGAAAGCCTTACACTTCACTGAAATGTACAATTAAACTCTTTTACATAGGTGAGAGACAAAATTCACGAGTTTTTTGGTTCATAACAGTGTTTAGTTAGTTGTTTGTCCATGTTCCCAATGTTTATACCTGGATAAGAAGGCCGAATGTTAGAAACTACAAGAAAACATCAGTAATTATGGGAAAATGACAATAAATAGATTAGAACTTGCATAGAACATTTACAAAACACTTCTCCAACTGAGTTGTTCCTGTAGAAAAGGTATCTTAGATCCAGGAATTCCTTAATTCGCGTTTAGAGCACATTAAACAGTGTATGAATCCTATGTTGTTTCCTTAACGTAGCCTCGAATGGTAAATGTGTGAAATACAAGGCAGAACACACTTGAAATAGAGATATAAACACATTTGCAGCTTTCAAAAGCCTTACACTTCACTGAAATGTATCATTATACTCTATAACATAGGTGAGAGACAATGTTCCCGAGGTTTTCATGATCATAACACTGTTTAGGTAGTTGTTTGTCCATGTTCCCAACGTTTATACCTGGACAAGAAGGCCGAATGTTAGAAACTACAAGAAAACATGAGTAATTATGGAAAAATGACAATAAATAGATGAGAACTTGCATAGAACATGTAGAAAACACTTCTCCAACTGAGTTGTTCCTGTAGAAAAGGTATCTTAGATCCAGGAATTCCTTAATTCGCATTTAGAGCACATTAAACAGTGTATGAATCCTATGTTGTTTCCTTAAAGTAGCCTAGAATGGTAAATCTGTGAAATACAAGGCAGAATACACTTCAAATAGAGATATAAACACATTTAGCAGCTGTGGAAAGCCTTACACTTCATTGAAATGTATCATTAAACTCTTTTACATAGGTGAGAGACAAAATTCACGAGCTTTTCAGGTTCATAACAGTGTTTAGTTAGTTGTTTGTCTGTGTTCCCAATGTTTATACCTGGATAAGAAGGCCGAATGTTAGAAACTACAAGAAAAATCAGTAATTCAGTGAAAATGACAATAAAAAGATGAGAACTCATATATACCATGTATAAAACACTTCTCCAACTGCGTTGTTCATGTAGAAAAGGTATCTTAGATCCAGGAATTCCTTAATTCGCGTTTAGAGCACATTAAACAGTGTATGAATTCTATGTTGTTTCCTTAAAGTAGCCTCGAATGGTAAATGTGTGAAATACAAGGCAGAATACACTTTAAAGAGAGATATAAACACATTTGCAGCTTTCAAAAGCCTTACACTTCACTGAATTGTATCATTATACTCTATAACATAGTTGAGAGACAATATTCCCGAGCTTTTCAGGATCATAACACTGTTTAGGTAGTTGTTTGTCCATGTTCCCAATTTTTATACCTATATAAGAAGGCCGAACGTTAGAAACTACAAGAAAACATCATTAATTATGGGAAAATGACAATAAATAGATGAGAAATTGCATAGAACATGTACAAAACACTTCTCCAACTGAGTTGTTCCTATAGAAAAGGTATCTTAGATCCAGTAATTCCTTAATTCGCGTTTAGAGCACATTAAACAGTGTATGAATCCTATGTTGTTTCCTTAAAGTAGCCTAGAATGGTAAATGTGTGAAATACAAGGCAGAATACACTTGAAATATAGATATAAACACATTTGCAGCTTTCAAAAGCCTTACACTTCACTGAAAGGTATCATTATAATCTATAACATAGGTGAGAGACAATGTTCCCCAGCTTTTCAGGTACATAACACTGTTTAGGTAGTTGTTTGTCCATGTTCCCAAAGTTTATACCTGGACAAGAAGGCCTAATGTTAGAAACTACAAGAAAACATCAGTAATTCTGGGAAAATGACAATAAATAGATGAGAACTCATATAGACCATGTATAAAACACTTCTCCAACTGAGTTGTTCCTGTAGAAAAGGTATCTTAGATCCAGGAATTCCTTATTCGCGTTTAGAGCACATTAAACAGTGTATGAATCCTATGTTGTTCCCTTAAAGTAGCCTGGAATGGTAAATGTGTGAAATTCAATGCAGAATACACTTGAAGTAGAGATATAAACACATTTAGCAGCTGTGGAAAGCCTTACACTTCATTGAAATGTATCATTAAACTCTTTTACATAGGTGAGAGACAAAATTCACGAGCTTTTAAGGTTCATAACAGTGTTTAGTTAGTTGTTTGTCCATGTTCCCAATGTTTATACCTAAATAAGAAGGCCGAATGTTAGAAACTACAAGAAAACATCAGTAATTATGGGAAAATGACAAAAAAAATTGATAAGAACTTGCATAGAACATGTACAAAACACTTCTCCAACTGAGTTGTTCCTGTAGAAAAGGTATCTTAGATCCAGGAATTCCTTAATTCGCGCTTAGAGCACATTAAACAGTTTATGAATCCTATGTTGTTTCTTAAAGTAGCCTAGAATGGTAAATGTGTGAAATACAAGGCAGAATACACTTGAAATATAGATATAAACACATTTGCAGCTTTCAAAAGCCTTACACTTCACTGAAATGTATCATTATACTCTATAACATAGGTGAGAGACAATGTTCCCGAGCTTTTCAGGTTCATAACACTGTTTAGGTAGTTGTTTGTCCATGTTCCCAACGTTTATACATGGACAAGAAGGCCTAATGTTAGAAACCAGAAGAAAACATCAGTAATTCTTGGAAAATGACAATAAATAGATGAGAACTCATATAGACCATGTATAAAACACTTCTCCAACTGAGTTGTTCCTGTAGAAAAGGTATCTTAGATCCAGGAATTCCTTAATTCGCGTTTAGAGCACATTAAACAGTGTATGAATCCTATGTTGTTCCCTTAAAGTAGCCTGGAATGGTAAATGTGTGAAATACAAGGCAGAATACACTTGAAATAGCGATATAAACACATTTAGCAGCTGTGGAAAGCCTTACACTTGACTGAAATGTACAATTAAACTCTTTTACATAGGTGAGAGACAAAATTCACGAGCTTTTTAGGTTCATAACACTGTTTAGGTAGTTGTTTGTCCATGTTCCCAAAGTTTATACCTGGACAAGAAGGCCTAATGTTAGAAACTACAAGAAAACATCAGTAATTCTGGGAAAATGACAATAAATAGATGAGAACTCATATAGACCATGTATAAAACACTTCTCCAACTCAGTTGTTTCTGTAGAAAAGGTATCTTAGATCCAGGAATTCCTTATTCGCGTTTAGAGCACATTAAACAGTGTATAAATCCTATGTTGTTCCCTTAAAGTAGCCTGGAATGGTAAATGTGTGAAATACAATGCAGAATACACTTGAAGTAGAGATATAAACACATTTAGCAGCTGTGGAAAGCCTTACACTTCACTGAAATGTACAATTAAACTCTTTTACATAGGTGAGAGACAAAATTCACGAGTTTTTTGGTTCATAACAGTGTTTAGTTAGTTGTTTGTCCATGTTCCCAATGTTTATACCTGGATAAGAAGGCCGAATGTTAGAAACTACAAGAAAACATCAGTAATTATGGGAAAATGACAATAAATAGATTAGAACTTGCATAGAACATTTACAAAACACTTCTCCAACTGAGTTGTTCCTGTAGAAAAGGTATCTTAGATCCAGGAATTCCTTAATTCGCGTTTAGAGCACATTAAACAGTGTATGAATCCTATGTTGTTTCCTTAACGTAGCCTCGAATGGTAAATGTGTGAAATACAAGGCAGAACACACTTGAAATAGAGATATAAACACATTTGCAGCTTTCAAAAGCCTTACACTTCACTGAAATGTATCATTATACTCTATAACATAGGTGAGAGACAATGTTCCCGAGGTTTTCATGATCATAACACTGTTTAGGTAGTTGTTTGTCCATGTTCCCAACGTTTATACCTGGACAAGAAGGCCGAATGTTAGAAACTACAAGAAAACATGAGTAATTATGGAAAAATGACAATAAATAGATGAGAACTTGCATAGAACATGTAGAAAACACTTCTCCAACTGAGTTGTTCCTGTAGAAAAGGTATCTTAGATCCAGGAATTCCTTAATTCGCATTTAGAGCACATTAAACAGTGTATGAATCCTATGTTGTTTCCTTAAAGTAGCCTAGAATGGTAAATCTGTGAAATACAAGGCAGAATACACTTCAAATAGAGATATAAACACATTTAGCAGCTGTGGAAAGCCTTACACTTCATTGAAATGTATCATTAAACTCTTTTACATAGGTGAGAGACAAAATTCACGAGCTTTTCAGGTTCATAACAGTGTTTAGTTAGTTGTTTGTCTGTGTTCCCAATGTTTATACCTGGATAAGAAGGCCGAATGTTAGAAACTACAAGAAAAATCAGTAATTCAGTGAAAATGACAATAAAAAGATGAGAACTCATATATACCATGTATAAAACACTTCTCCAACTGCGTTGTTCATGTAGAAAAGGTATCTTAGATCCAGGAATTCCTTAATTCGCGTTTAGAGCACATTAAACAGTGTATGAATTCTATGTTGTTTCCTTAAAGTAGCCTCGAATGGTAAATGTGTGAAATACAAGGCAGAATACACTTTAAAGAGAGATATAAACACATTTGCAGCTTTCAAAAGCCTTACACTTCACTGAATTGTATCATTATACTCTATAACATAGTTGAGAGACAATATTCCCGAGCTTTTCAGGATCATAACACTGTTTAGGTAGTTGTTTGTCCATGTTCCCAATTTTTATACCTATATAAGAAGGCCGAACGTTAGAAACTACAAGAAAACATCATTAATTATGGGAAAATGACAATAAATAGATGAGAAATTGCATAGAACATGTACAAAACACTTCTCCAACTGAGTTGTTCCTATAGAAAAGGTATCTTAGATCCAGTAATTCCTTAATTCGCGTTTAGAGCACATTAAACAGTGTATGAATCCTATGTTGTTTCCTTAAAGTAGCCTAGAATGGTAAATGTGTGAAATACAAGGCAGAATACACTTGAAATATAGATATAAACACATTTGCAGCTTTCAAAAGCCTTACACTTCACTGAAAGGTATCATTATAATCTATAACATAGGTGAGAGACAATGTTCCCCAGCTTTTCAGGTACATAACACTGTTTAGGTAGTTGTTTGTCCATGTTCCCAAAGTTTATACCTGGACAAGAAGGCCTAATGTTAGAAACTACAAGAAAACATCAGTAATTCTGGGAAAATGACAATAAATAGATGAGAACTCATATAGACCATGTATAAAACACTTCTCCAACTGAGTTGTTCCTGTAGAAAAGGTATCTTAGATCCAGGAATTCCTTATTCGCGTTTAGAGCACATTAAACAGTGTATGAATCCTATGTTGTTCCCTTAAAGTAGCCTGGAATGGTAAATGTGTGAAATTCAATGCAGAATACACTTGAAGTAGAGATATAAACACATTTAGCAGCTGTGGAAAGCCTTACACTTCATTGAAATGTATCATTAAACTCTTTTACATAGGTGAGAGACAAAATTCACGAGCTTTTCAGGTTCATAACAGTGTTTAGTTAGTTGTTTGTCCATGTTCCCAATGTTTATACCTAAATAAGAAGGCCGAATGTTAGAAACTACAAGAAAACATCAGTAATTATGGGAAAATGACAAAAAAAATTGATAAGAACTTGCATAGAACATGTACAAAACACTTCTCCAACTGAGTTGTTCCTGTAGAAAAGGTATCTTAGATCCAGGAATTCCTTAATTCGCGCTTAGAGCACATTAAACAGTTTATGAATCCTATGTTGTTTCTTAAAGTAGCCTAGAATGGTAAATGTGTGAAATACAAGGCAGAATACACTTGAAATATAGATATAAACACATTTGCAGCTTTCAAAAGCCTTACACTTCACTGAAATGTATCATTATACTCTATAACATAGGTGAGAGACAATGTTCCCGAGCTTTTCAGGTTCATAACACTGTTTAGGTAGTTGTTTGTCCATGTTCCCAACGTTTATACATGGACAAGAAGGCCTAATGTTAGAAACCAGAAGAAAACATCAGTAATTCTTGGAAAATGACAATAAATAGATGAGAACTCATATAGACCATGTATAAAACACTTCTCCAACTGAGTTGTTCCTGTAGAAAAGGTATCTTAGATCCAGGAATTCCTTAATTCGCGTTTAGAGCACATTAAACAGTGTATGAATCCTATGTTGTTCCCTTAAAGTAGCCTGGAATGGTAAATGTGTGAAATACAAGGCAGAATACACTTGAAATAGCGATATAAACACATTTAGCAGCTGTGGAAAGCCTTACACTTGACTGAAATGTACAATTAAACTCTTTTACATAGGTGAGAGACAAAATTCACGAGCTTTTTAGGTTCATAACACTGTTTAGGTAGTTGTTTGTCCATGTTCCCAAAGTTTATACCTGGACAAGAAGGCCTAATGTTAGAAACTACAAGAAAACATCAGTAATTCTGGGAAAATGACAATAAATAGATGAGAACTCATATAGACCATGTATAAAACACTTCTCCAACTCAGTTGTTTCTGTAGAAAAGGTATCTTAGATCCAGGAATTCCTTATTCGCGTTTAGAGCACATTAAACAGTGTATAAATCCTATGTTGTTCCCTTAAAGTAGCCTGGAATGGTAAATGTGTGAAATACAATGCAGAATACACTTGAAGTAGAGATATAAACACATTTAGCAGCTGTGGAAAGCCTTACACTTCACTGAAATGTACAATTAAACTCTTTTACATAGGTGAGAGACAAAATTCACGAGTTTTTTGGTTCATAACAGTGTTTAGTTAGTTGTTTGTCCATGTTCCCAATGTTTATACCTGGATAAGAAGGCCGAATGTTAGAAACTACAAGAAAACATCAGTAATTATGGGAAAATGACAATAAATAGATTAGAACTTGCATAGAACATTTACAAAACACTTCTCCAACTGAGTTGTTCCTGTAGAAAAGGTATCTTAGATCCAGGAATTCCTTAATTCGCGTTTAGAGCACATTAAACAGTGTATGAATCCTATGTTGTTTCCTTAACGTAGCCTCGAATGGTAAATGTGTGAAATACAAGGCAGAACACACTTGAAATAGAGATATAAACACATTTGCAGCTTTCAAAAGCCTTACACTTCACTGAAATGTATCATTATACTCTATAACATAGGTGAGAGACAATGTTCCCGAGCTTTTCAGGATCATAACACTGTTTAGGTAGTTGTTTGTCCATGTTCCCAACGTTTATACCTGGACAAGAAGACCTAATGTTAGAAACTACAAGAAAACATCAGTAATTCTGGCAAAATGACAATAAATAGATGAGAACTTGCATAGAACATGTAGAAAACACTTCTCCAACTGAGTTGTTCCTGTAGAAAAGGTATCTTAGATCCAGGAATTCCTTAATTCGCGTTTAGAGCACATTAAACAGTGTATGAATCCTATGTTGTTTCCTTAAAGTAGCCTAGAATGGTAAATCTGTGAAATACAAGGCAGAATACACTTCAAATAGAGATATAAACACATTTAGCAGCTGTGGAAAGCCTTACACTTCATTGAAATGTATCATTAAACTCTTTTACATAGGTGAGAGACAAAATTCACGAGCTTTTCAGGTTCATAACAGTGTTTAGTTAGTTGTTTGTCTGTGTTCCCAATGTTTATACCTGGATAAGAAGGCCGAATGTTAGAAACTACAAGAAAAATCAGTAATTCAGTGAAAATGACAATAAAAAGATGAGAACTCATATATACCATGTATAAAACACTTCTCCAACTGCGTTGTTCATGTAGAAAAGGTATCTTAGATCCAGGAATTCCTTAATTCGCGTTTAGAGCACATTAAACAGTGTATGAATTCTATGTTGTTTCCTTAAAGTAGCCTCGAATGGTAAATGTGTGAAATACAAGGCAGAATACACTTTAAAGAGAGATATAAACACATTTGCAGCTTTCAAAAGCCTTACACTTCACTGAATTGTATCATTATACTCTATAACATAGTTGAGAGACAATATTCCCGAGCTTTTCAGGATCATAACACTGTTTAGGTAGTTGTTTGTCCATGTTCCCAATTTTTATACCTATATAAGAAGGCCGAACGTTAGAAACTACAAGAAAACATCATTAATTATGGGAAAATGACAATAAATAGATGAGAAATTGCATAGAACATGTACAAAACACTTCTCCAACTGAGTTGTTCCTATAGAAAAGGTATCTTAGATCCAGTAATTCCTTAATTCGCGTTTAGAGCACATTAAACAGTGTATGAATCCTATGTTGTTTCCTTAAAGTAGCCTAGAATGGTAAATGTGTGAAATACAAGGCAGAATACACTTGAAATATAGATATAAACACATTTGCAGCTTTCAAAAGCCTTACACTTCACTGAAAGGTATCATTATAATCTATAACATAGGTGAGAGACAATGTTCCCCAGCTTTTCAGGTACATAACACTGTTTAGGTAGTTGTTTGTCCATGTTCCCAAAGTTTATACCTGGACAAGAAGGCCTAATGTTAGAAACTACAAGAAAACATCAGTAATTCTGGGAAAATGACAATAAATAGATGAGAACTCATATAGACCATGTATAAAACACTTCTCCAACTGAGTTGTTCCTGTAGAAAAGGTATCTTAGATCCAGGAATTCCTTATTCGCGTTTAGAGCACATTAAACAGTGTATGAATCCTATGTTGTTCCCTTAAAGTAGCCTGGAATGGTAAATGTGTGAAATTCAATGCAGAATACACTTGAAGTAGAGATATAAACACATTTAGCAGCTGTGGAAAGCCTTACACTTCACTGAAATGTATCATTAAACTCTTTTACATAGGTGAGAGACAAAATTCACGAGCTTTTCAGGTTCATAACAGTGTTTAGTTAGTTGTTTGTCCATGTTCCCAATGTTTATACCTAAATAAGAAGGCCGAATGTTAGAAACTACAAGAAAACATCAGTAATTATGGGAAAATGACAAAAAAAATTGATAAGAACTTGCATAGAACATGTACAAAACACCTCTCCAACTGAGTTGTTCCTGTAGAAAAGGTATCTTAGATCCAGGAATTCCTTAATTCGCGCTTAGAGCACATTAAACAGTTTATGAATCCTATGTTGTTTCTTAAAGTAGCCTAGAATGGTAAATGTGTGAAATACAAGGCAGAATACACTTGAAATATAGATATAAACACATTTGCAGCTTTCAAAAGCCTTACACTTCACTGAAATGTATCATTATACTCTATAACATAGGTGAGAGACAATGTTCCCGAGCTTTTCAGGTTCATAACACTGTTTAGGTAGTTGTTTGTCCATGTTCCCAACGTTTATACATGGACAAGAAGGCCTAATGTTAGAAACCAGAAGAAAACATCAGTAATTCTTGGAAAATGACAATAAATAGATGAGAACTCATATAGACCATGTATAAAACACTTCTCCAACTGAGTTGTTCCTGTAGAAAAGGTATCTTAGATCCAGGAATTCCTTAATTCGCGTTTAGAGCAAATTAAACAGTGTATGAATCCTATGTTGTTCCCTTAAAGTAGCCTGGAATGGTAAATGTGTGAAATACAAGGCAGAATACACTTGAAATAGCGATATAAACACATTTAGCAGCTGTGGAAAGCCTTACACTTGACTGAAATGTACAATTAAACTCTTTTACATAGGTGAGAGACAAAATTCACGAGCTTTTTAGGTTCATAACACTGTTTAGGTAGTTGTTTGTCCATGTTCCCAAAGTTTATACCTGGACAAGAAGGCCTAATGTTAGAAACTACAAGAAAACATCAGTAATTCTGGGAAAATGACAATAAATAGATGAGAACTCATATAGACCATGTATAAAACACTTCTCCAACTCAGTTGTTTCTGTAGAAAAGGTATCTTAGATCCAGGAATTCCTTATTCGCGTTTAGAGCACATTAAACAGTGTATAAATCCTATGTTGTTCCCTTAAAGTAGCCTGGAATGGTAAATGTGTGAAATACAATGCAGAATACACTTGAAGTAGAGATATAAACACATTTAGCAGCTGTGGAAAGCCTTACACTTCACTGAAATGTACAATTAAACTCTTTTACATAGGTGAGAGACAAAATTCACGAGTTTTTTGGTTCATAACAGTGTTTAGTTAGTTGTTTGTCCATGTTCCCAATGTTTATACCTGGATAAGAAGGCCGAATGTTAGAAACTACAAGAAAACATCAGTAATTATGGGAAAATGACAATAAATAGATTAGAACTTGCATAGAACATTTACAAAACACTTCTCCAACTGAGTTGTTCCTGTAGAAAAGGTATCTTAGATCCAGGAATTCCTTAATTCGCGTTTAGAGCACATTAAACAGTGTATGAATCCTATGTTGTTTCCTTAACGTAGCCTCGAATGGTAAATGTGTGAAATACAAGGCAGAACACACTTGAAATAGAGATATAAACACATTTGCAGCTTTCAAAAGCCTTACACTTCACTGAAATGTATCATTATACTCTATAACATAGGTGAGAGACAATGTTCCCGAGCTTTTCAGGATCATAACACTGTTTAGGTAGTTGTTTGTCCATGTTCCCAACGTTTATACCTGGACAAGAAGACCTAATGTTAGAAACTACAAGAAAACATCAGTAATTCTGGCAAAATGACAATAAATAGATGAGAACTTGCATAGAACATGTACAAAACACTTCTCCAACTGAGTTGTTCATGTAGAAAAGGTATATTAGGTACAGGAATTTCGAAATTCGGGTTTCGAGCACATTAAACAGTGTTTGAACACTATGTTGTTTCCTTAAAGTAGCCTAGAATGGTAAATGTGTGAAATACAAGGCAGAATACACTACAAATAGAGATATAAACACATTTAACAGCTGTGGAAAGCCTTATACTTCATTGAAATGTATCATTAAACTCTTTTACATAGGTGAGAGACAAAATTCACGAGCTTTTCAGGTTCATAACAGTGTTTAGTTAGTTGTTTGTCCATGTTCCCAATGTTTATACATGGATAAGTAGGCCGAATGTTAGAAACTACAAGAAAACATCAGTAATTCTGGGAAAATGAAAATAAATAGATGAGAACTCATATAGACCATGTACAAAACACTTCTCCAACTGAGTTGTTCATGTAGAAAAGGTATCTTAGGTCCAGGAATTCCTAAATTCGTGTTTAGAGCACATTAAACACTGTATGAATCCTATGTTGTTTCCTTAAAGTAGCCTAGAATGGTAAATGTGTGAAATACAAGGCAGAATACACTTGAAATAGAGATATAAACACATTTGCAGCTTTCAAAAGCCTTACACTTCACTGAAATGTATCATTATACTCTATAACATAGGTGAGAGACAATGTTCCCGAGCTTTTCAGGATCATAACACTGTTTAGGTAGTTGTTTGTCCATGTTCCCAACGTTTATACCTGGACAAGAAGACCTAATGTTAGAAACTACAAGAAAACATCAGTAATTCTGGCAAAATGACAATAAATAGATGAGAACTTGCATAGAACATGTACAAAACACTTCTCCAACTGAGTTGTTCATGTAGAAAAGGTATATTAGGTACAGGAATTTCGAAATTCGGGTTTCGAGCACATTAAACAGTGTTTGAACACTATGTTGTTTCCTTAAAGTAGCCTAGAATGGTAAATGTGTGAAATACAAGGCAGAATACACTACAAATAGAGATATAAACACATTTAACAGCTGTGGAAAGCCTTATACTTCATTGAAATGTATCATTAAACTCTTTTACATAGGTGAGAGACAAAATTCACGAGCTTTTCAGGTTCATAACAGTGTTTAGTTAGTTGTTTGTCCATGTTCCCAATGTTTATACATGGATAAGTAGGCCGAATGTTAGAAACTACAAGAAAACATCAGTAATTCTGGGAAAATGAAAATAAATAGATGAGAACTCATATAGACCATGTACAAAACACTTCTCCAACTGAGTTGTTCATGTAGAAAAGGTATCTTAGGTCCAGGAATTCCTAAATTCGTGTTTAGAGCACATTAAACACTGTATGAATCCTATGTTGTTTCCTTAAAGTAGCCTAGAATGGTAAATTTGTGAAATACAAGGCAGAACACAGTTAAAATAGAGATATAAACACATTTAGCAGCTTTGGAAAGCCTTACACTACACTGAAATGTATCATTAAACTCTATAACATAGGTGAGAGACAATGTTCCCGAGGTTTTCATGATCATAACACTGTTTAGGTAGTTGTTTGTCCATGTTCCCAACGTTTATACCTGGACAAGAAGGCCGAATGTTAGAAACTACAAGAAAACATGAGTAATTATGGAAAAATGACAATAAATAGATGAGAACTTGCATAGAACATGTAGAAAACACTTCTCCAACTGAGTTGTTCCTGTAGAAAAGGTATCTTAGATCCAGGAATTCCTTAATTCGCATTTAGAGCACATTAAACAGTGTATGAATCCTATGTTGTTTCCTTAAAGTAGCCTAGAATGGTAAATCTGTGAAATACAAGGCAGAATACACTTCAAATAGAGATATAAACACATTTAGCAGCTGTGGAAAGCCTTACACTTCATTGAAATGTATCATTAAACTCTTTTACATAGGTGAGAGACAAAATTCACGAGCTTTTCAGGTTCATAACAGTGTTTAGTTAGTTGTTTGTCTGTGTTCCCAATGTTTATACCTGGATAAGAAGGCCGAATGTTAGAAACTACAAGAAAAATCAGTAATTCAGTGAAAATGACAATAAAAAGATGAGAACTCATATATACCATGTATAAAACACTTCTCCAACTGCGTTGTTCATGTAGAAAAGGTATCTTAGATCCAGGAATTCCTTAATTCGCGTTTAGAGCACATTAAACAGTGTATGAATTCTATGTTGTTTCCTTAAAGTAGCCTCGAATGGTAAATGTGTGAAATACAAGGCAGAATACACTTTAAAGAGAGATATAAACACATTTGCAGCTTTCAAAAGCCTTACACTTCACTGAATTGTATCATTATACTCTATAACATGGTTGAGAGACAATATTCCAGAGCTTTTCAGGATCATAACACTGTTTAGGTAGTTGTTTGTCCATGTTCCCAATTTTTATACCTATATAAGAAGGCCGAACGTTAGAAACTACAAGAAAACATCATTAATTATGGGAAAATGACAATAAATAGATGAGAAATTGCATAGAACATGTACAAAACACTTCTCCAACTGAGTTGTTCCTATAGAAAAGGTATCTTAGATCCAGTAATTCCTTAATTCGCGTTTAGAGCACATTAAACAGTGTATGAATCCTATGTTGTTTCCTTAAAGTAGCCTAGAATGGTAAATGTGTGAAATACAAGGCAGAATACACTTGAAATATAGATATAAACACATTTGCAGCTTTCAAAAGCCTTACACTTCACTGAAAGGTATCATTATAATCTATAACATAGGTGAGAGACAATGTTCCCCAGCTTTTCAGGTACATAACACTGTTTAGGTAGTTGTTTGTCCATGTTCCCAAAGTTTATACCTGGACAAGAAGGCCTAATGTTAGAAACTCCAAGAAAACATCAGTAATTCTGGGAAAATGACAATAAATAGATGAGAACTCATATAGACCATGTATAAAACACTTCTCCAACTGAGTTGTTCCTGTAGAAAAGGTATCTTAGATCCAGGAATTCCTTATTCGCGTTTAGAGCACATTAAACAGTGTATGAATCCTATGTTGTTCCCTTAAAGTAGCCTGGAATGGTAAATGTGTGAAATACAATGCAGAATACACTTAAAGTAGAGATATAAACACATTTAGCAGCTGTGGAAAGCCTTACACTTCATTGAAATGTATCATTAAACTCTTTTACATAGGTGAGAGACAAAATTCAGGAGCTTTTCAGGTTGATAACAGTGTTTAGTTAGTTGTTTGTCCATGTTCCCAATGTTTATACCTAAATAAGAAGGCCGAATGTTAGAAACTACAAGAAAACATCAGTAATTATGGGAAAATGACAAAAAAATTGATAAGAACTTGCATAGAACATGTACAAAACACTTCTCCAACTGAGTTGTTCCTGTAGAAAAGGTATCTTAGATCCAGGAATTCCTTAATTCGCGCTTAGAGCACATTAAACAGTTTATGAATCCTATGTTGTTTCTTAAAGTAGCCTAGAATGGTAAATGTGTGAAATACAAGGCAGAATACACTTGAAATATAGATATAAACACATTTGCAGCTTTCAAAATCCTTACACTTCACTGAAATGTATCATTATACTCTATAACATAGGTGAGAGACAATGTTCCCGAGCTTTTCAGGTTCATAACACTGTTTAGGTAGTTGTTTGTCCATGTTCCCTACGTTTATACATGGACAAGAAGGCCTAATGTTAGAAACCAGAAGAAAACATCAGTAATTCTTGGAAAATGACAATAAATAGATGAGAACTCATATAGACCATGTATAAAACACTTCTCCAACTGAGTTGTTCCTGTAGAAAAGGTATCTTAGATCCAAGAATTCCTTAATTCGCGTTTAGAGCACATTAAACAGTGTATGAATCCTATGTTGTTTCCTTAAAGTAGCCTGGAATGGTAAATGTGTGAAATACAAGGCAGAATACACTTGAAGTAGAGATATAAACACATTTAGCAGCTGTGGAAGACCTTACACTTCACTGAAATGTACAACTAAACTCTTTTACATAGGTGAGAGACAAAATTCACGAGCTTTTTAGGTTCATAACAGTGTTTAGTTAGTTGTTTGTCTGTGTTCCCAATGTTTATACCTGGATAAGAAGGCCGAATGTTAGAAACTACAAGAAAAATCAGTAATTCAGTGAAAATGACAATAAAAAGATGAGAACTCATATATACCATGTATAAAACACTTCTCCAACTGCGTTGTTCATGTAGAAAAGGTATCTTAGATCCAGGAATTCCTTAATTCGCGTTTAGAGCACATTAAACAGTGTATGAATCCTATGTTGTTTCCTTAAAGTAGCCTCGAATGGTAAATGTGTGAAATACAAGGCAGAATACACTTTAAAGAGAGATATAAACACATTTGCAGCTTTCAAAAGCCTTACACTTCACTGAATTGTATCATTATACTCTATAACATAGTTGAGAGACAATATTCCCGAGCTTTTCAGGATCATAACACTGTTTAGGTAGTTGTTTGTCCATGTTCCCAATTTTTATACCTATATAAGAAGGCCGAACGTTAGAAACTACAAGAAAACATCATTAATTATGGGAAAATGACAATAAATAGATGAGAAATTGCATAGAACATGTACAAAACACTTCTCCAACTGAGTTGTTCCTATAGAAAAGGTATCTTAGATCCAGTAATTCCTTAATTCGCGTTTAGAGCACATTAAACAGTGTATGAATCCTATGTTGTTTCCTTAAAGTAGCCTAGAATGGTAAATGTGTGAAATACAAGGCAGAATACACTTGAAATATAGATATAAACACATTTGCAGCTTTCAAAAGCCTTACACTTCACTGAAAGGTATCATTATAATCTATAACATAGGTGAGAGACAATGTTCCCCAGCTTTTCAGGTACATAACACTGTTTAGGTAGTTGTTTGTCCATGTTCCCAAAGTTTATACCTGGACAAGAAGGCCTAATGTTAGAAACCAGAAGAAAACATCAGTAATTCTTGGAAAATGACAATAAATAGATGAGAACTCATATAGACCATGTATAAAACACTTCTCCAACTGAGTTGTTCCTGTAGAAAAGGTATCTTAGATCCAGGAATTCCTTAATTCGCGTTTAGAGCACATTAAACAGTGTATGAATCCTATGTTGTTCCCTTAAAGTAGCCTGGAATGGTAAATGTGTGAAATACAAGGCAGAATACACTTGAAATAGCGATATAAACACATTTAGCAGCTGTGGAAAGCCTTACACTTGACTGAAATGTACAATTAAACTCTTTTACATAGGTGAGAGACAAAATTCACGAGCTTTTTAGGTTCATAACACTGTTTAGGTAGTTGTTTGTCCATGTTCCCAAAGTTTATACCTGGACAAGAAGGCCTAATGTTAGAAACTACAAGAAAACATCAGTAATTCTGGGAAAATGACAATAAATAGATGAGAACTCATATAGACCATGTATAAAACACTTCTCCAACTCAGTTGTTCCTGTAGAAAAGGTATCTTAGATCCAGGAATTCCTTAATTCGCGTTTAGAGCACATTAAACAGTGTATGAATCCTATGTTGTTCCCTTAAAGTAGCCTGGAATGGTAAATGTGTGAAATACAATGCAGAATACACTTGAAGTAGAGATATAAACACATTTAGCAGCTGTGGAAAGCCTTACACTTCATTGAAATGTATCATTAAACTCTTTTACATAGGTGAGAGACAAAATTCACGAGCTTTTCAGGTTCATAACAGTGTTTAGTTAGTTGTTTGTCCATGTTCCCAATGTTTATACCTAAATAAGAATGCCGAATGTTAGAAACTACAAGAAAACATCAGTAATTATGGGAAAATGACAAAAAAATTGATAAGAACTTGCATAGAACATGTACAAAACACTTCTCCAACTGAGTTGTTCCTGTAGAAAAGGTATCTTAGATCCAGGAATTCCTTAATTCGCGCTTAGAGCACATTAAACAGTGTATGAATACTATGTTGTTTCTTAAAGTAGCCTAGAATGGTAAATGTGTGAAATACAAGGCAGAATACACTTGAAATAGCGATATAAACACATTTAGCAGCTGTGGAAAGCCTTACACTTGACTGAAATGTACAATTAAACTCTTTTACATAGGTGAGAGACAAAATTCACGAGCTTTTTAGGTTCATAACAGTGTTTAGTTAGTTGTTTGTCCATGTTCCCAATGTTTATACCTGGATAAGAAGGCCGAATGTTAGAAACTACAAGAAAACATCAGTAATTATGGGAAAATGACAATAAATAGATGAGAACTTGCATAGAACATGTACAAAACACTTCTCCAACTGAGTTGTTCCTGTAGAAAAAGTATCTTAGATCCAGGAATTCCTTAATTCGCGTTTAGAGCACATTAAACAGTGTATGAATCCTATTTTGTTTCCTTAAAGTAGCCTAGAATGGTAAATGTGTGAAATACAAGGCAGAATACACTTGAAATAGCGATAAAAACACATTTAGCACCTGTGGAAAGCCTTACACTTCATTGAAATGTATCATTAAACTCTTTTACATAGGTGAGAGACAAAATTCACGAACTTTTCAGGTTCATAACAGTGTTTAGGTAGTTGTTTGTCCATGTTCCCAAAGTTTATACCTGGACAAGAAGGCCGAATGTTAGAAACTACAAGAAAACATCAGTAATTATGGGAAAATGACAATAAATAGATGAGAACTTGCATAGAACATGTACAAAACACTTCTCCAACTGAGTTGTTCCTATAGAAAAGGTATCTTATATCCAAGAATTCCTTAATTCGTGTTTAGAGCATATTAAACAGTGTATGAATCCTATGTTGTTTCCTTAAAGTAGCCTAGAATGGTAAATGTGTGAAATACAAGGCAGAATACTCTTGAAATAGAGATATAAACACATTTGCAGCTTTCAAAAGCCTTACACTTCACTGAAATGTATCATTATACTCTATAACATAGGTGAGAGACAATGTTCCCGAGCTTTTCAGGTTCATAACACTGTTTAGGTAGTTGTTTGTCCATTTTCCCAACGTTTATACCTGGACAAGAAGGCCTAATGTTAAAAACTACAAGAAAACATCAGTATTCTGAGAAAATGACAATAAATAGATGAGAACTCATATAGACCATGTATAAAACACTTCTCCAACTGAGTTGTTCCTGTAGAAAAGGTATCTTAGATCCAGGAATTCCTTAATTCGCGTTTAGAGCACATTAAACAGTGTATGAATCCTATGTTGTTTCCTTAAAGTAGCCTGGAATGGTAAATGTGTGAAATACAAGGCAGAATACACTTGAAGTTGAGATATCAACACATTTAGCAGCTGTGGAAGACCTTACTCTTCACTGAAATGTACAATTAAACTCTTTTACATAGGTGAGAGACAAAATTCACGAGCTTTTCAGGTTCATAACAGTGTTTAGGTAGTTGTTTGTCCATGTTCCAAATGTTTATACCTGGACAAGAAGGCCGAATGTTAGAAACTACAAGAAAACATCAGTAATTCTGGAAAATGACAATAAATAGATGAGAACTTGCGTAGAACATGTACAAAACAATTCTCCAACTGACTTTTTCATGTAGAAAAGATATCTTAGATCCAGGAATTCTTTAATTCGCCTTTAAAGCACATTAAAGAGTGTATGAATCCTATGTTGTTTCCTTAAAGTAGCCTAGAATGGTAAATGTGTGAAATAAAAGACAGAATATACTTGAAATAGAGATATAAACACATTTAGCAGCTGTGGAAAGCCTTACACTTCACTGAAATGTACAATTAAACTCTTTTACATAGGTGAGAGACAAAATTCATGAGCTTTTCAGGTTCATAACAGTGTTTAGGTAGTTGTTTGTCCATGTTCCAAATGATTATACCTGGACAAGAAGGTCGAATGATAGAAATTACAAGAAAACATCAGTAATTCTGAAAAAATGACAATAAATAGATGAGAATTTGCATAGAACATGTACAAATCACTTCTACAACTGAGTTGTTCATGTAGAAAAGGTATCTTAGATCCAGGAATTCCTTAATTCGCGTTTAGAGCACATTAAACAGTGTATGAATCCTCTGTTGTTTCCTTAAAGTAGCCTAGAAGGGTAAATGTGTGAAATGCAAGGCAGAATACACTTGAAATAGATATATAAACACATTTAGCAGCTGTGGAAAGCCTTACACTTCATTGAAATGTATGATTAAACTCTTTTTTCATTGGTGAGAAACAAAATTCACGAGCTTTTCAGGTTCATAACTGTGTTTAGGTAGTTGTTTGTCCATGTTCCCAACGTTAATACCTGGACAAGAAGGCCTAATATAAGAAACTACAAGAAAACATCAGTAATTATGGGAAAATGACAATAAATAGATGAGAATTTGCATAGAACATGTACAAAACACTTCTCCAACTGAGTTGTTCATGTAGAAAAGGTATCTTAGATCCAGGAATTCCTTAATTCGCGTTTAGAGCACATTAAACAGTTTATGAATCCTATTTTGTTTCCTTAAAGTAGCCTAGAATGGTAAATGTGTGAAATACAAGGCAGAATACACTTGAAATAGCGATATAAACACATTTAGCAGCTGTGGAAAGCCTTACACTTCATTGAAATGTATCATTAAACTCTTTTACATAGGTGAGAGACAAAATTCACGAACTTTTCAGGTTCATAACAGTGTTTAGGTAGTTGTTTGTCCATGTTCCCAAAGTTTATACCTGGACAAGAAGGCCGAATGTTAGAAACTACAAGAAAACATCAGTAATTATGGGAAAATGACAATAAATAGATGAGAACTTGCATAGAACATGTACAAAACACTTCTCCAACTGAGTTGTTCCTATAGAAAAGGTATCTTATATCCAAGAATTCCTTAATTCGTGTTTAGAGCACATTAAACAGTGTATGAATCCTATGTTGTTTCCTTAAAGTAGCCTGGAATGGTAAATGTGTGAAATACAAGGCAGAATACACTTGAAATAGAGATATAAACACATTTGCAGCTTTCAAAAGCCTTACACTTCACTGAAATGTATCATTATACTCTATAACATAGGTGAGAGACAATGTTCCCGAGCTTTTCAGGTTCATAACACTGTTTAGGTAGTTGTTTGTCCATGTTCCCAACGTTTATACCTGGACAAGAAGGCCTAATGTTAAAAACTACAAGAAAACATCAGTATTCTGAGAAAATGACAATAAATAGATGAGAACTCATATAGACCATGTATAAAACACTTCTCCAACTGAGTTGTTCCTGTAGAAAAGGTATCTTAGATCCAGGAATTCCTTAATTCGCGTTTAGAGCACATTAAACAGTGTATGAATCCTATGTTGTTTCCTTAAAGTAGCCTGGAATGGTAAATGTGTGAAATACAAGGCAGAATACACTTGAAGTTGAGATATAAACACATTTAGCAGCTGTGGAAGACCTTACTCTTCACTGAAATGTACAATTAAACTCTTTTACATAGGTGAGAGACAAAATTCACGAACTTTTTAGGTTCATAACAGTGTTTAGTTAGTTGTTTGTCCATGTTCCCAATGTTTATACCTGGATAAGAAGGCCGAATGTTAGAAACTACAAGAAAACATCAGTAATTATGGGAAAATGACAATAAATAGATGAGAACTTGCATAGAACATGTACAAAACACTTCTCCAACTGAGTTGTTCCTGTAGAAAAGGTATCTTAGATCCAGGAATTCCTTAATTCGCGTTTAGAGCACATTAAACAGTGTATGAATCCTATGTTGTTTCCTTAAAGTAGCCTAGAAGGGTAAATGTGTGAAATACAAGGCAGAATACACTTGAAATAGAGATATAAACACATTTAGCAGCTGTGGAAAGCCTTACACTTCATTGAAATGTATGATTAAACTCTTTTACATTGGTGAGAAACAAAATTCACGAGCTTTTCAGGTTCATAACTGTGTTTAGGTAGTTGTTTGTCCATGTTCCCAACGTTAATACCTGGACAAGAAGGCCTAATGTAAGAAACTACAAGAAAACATCAGTAATTATGGGAAAATGACAATAAATAGATGAGAATTTGCATAGAACATGTACAAAACACTTCTCCAACTGAGTTGTTCATGTAGAAAAGGTATCTTAGATCCAGGAATTCCTTAATTCGCGTTTAGAGCACATTAAACAGTGTATGAATCCTATTTTGTTTCCTTAAAGTAGCCTAGAATGGTAAATGTGTGAAATACAAGGCAGAATACACTTGAAATAGCGATAT